>JAEUYN010002236.1:0-186382 GCA_018257835.1 Euura lappo
CTCGGAAGCCCCCTGCCTTTCGAGGGGCGGGGGGACAGGTTGAGCCCCTACCGAGCGCGTCTCCGGGTGGCGGATAGGAGGGCGGCCAGGGAAGATCCAGGCAACCGCCCGGGGGCCTGGGCAGCCAGTGCACTGGGACGGGAACTGGGGACAACCTGGTTAGTCGGTGGCTATAAAGGACCCGTCCGGCGTAAAAACCGGATTAGGGGACTGAAGGCCCCGGCCGCGGACCAGCTCCCTTATGCCGAGGTGGGAGCCATCGTGCCGAGGCTGAAAGGTACTGGGGTACAGTGCCATAACGATGCCCTTGGGGTACCGGGCGACCCCCCATTGTAAGCAGCCTTACCCGGCTATGCGGGGCTCTGGCCGGGTGGACCGTTTACTTCCCTAGCTACTCGTGGGACCATTATGGAGAACACAGAAACTGTAGATGCAGGAAAAGTGCCCGACGAATCGGTCCCTATGGTGACCGACACGTCGGTGACAGGGGGGGGGGAGACCACTGGGGGGCGAGGGGACGAGGAGGCATTAGTCTCCTTGGCCCATCGCAGCCTAGTCGTCTCCGAGACAAGTCCTAACGTGGATACGACTGGCCCGGCGCAAGCTGGGACCGTCGCCCACGCGACGGCACCAGGGAAGAAGGCTCGCCGCTGCGGTGCGTCTAGGAGGAGAGCCCAGAAGGCCAGACTGGCCGCTGGGACCTCTTCTGAAACGGGCCAGGCGGCGATACTTCCCCTTAATCCAACGTACTCCGAGAAGGGGGGCTCAGTTACTGGGCAACCCGGCTCCGGAGTGCTGCACGGGGCCAAGCCGTTGCCGGCTAAGGGAACGGGCCTGAAAAGGCCTAGGCCCTCAGGCGGCACGCCCCCGGATGTCCTCTCGGCCCCCAAAAGGGGAAGAGGGATATTGAAACCCAGGAGCTATGGAGAGGCGGCCAAGGGCGGAAGGAGGGTGGTCATCACACCCGCCGGCTACCCTGAGGCCACTCTTAACTCCGAGCAGGGTGAACTGGTGGTGCAGGCGCTGTGCGAAGCGTTGGATCGGATCCCGGAAGGGGAGGTGGTCCCTCGCTTCGACCAGTACCGGCTCGAACAGGGCATCCTATGGGTGACATGCTCGGACGAGGGGGCGCTCGGATGGCTCCGTCGTACAATCTCATCCGTTGAGCCTTGGGCGGGGGCTTCACTCCAACTGTTGGAGAGGGAGCAACTGCCCCGACTCACAAGGATGATGACCTTTGTGCCCGGCATACCGCCGGTCACGGAGGCCATCCTGAAGAGACTGGGGCGGCAAAACCCAGGACTTCAGACCCACCTTTGGAGGGTCTGGGACAGGAAGGAGACACCTTCTTCCGTCCATCTAGTCCTGGGGGTGGACACAAAGTCCAGAGACGTTCTCAGGAGCCAGGGACTCCTGGCCCACTTCGGCTTGGGTCGCATCTCCTTCAGGGAGGGGCACTCAAAGCAGGAGAAGGGACAGGACCCTCGACCTGAGGCTGAGGACACCACGGTGGAGCAGGGAGGGGGGACAGGGACGGAGACGACCACTGGCCCCCTTGACTGCGACGGCGTGGCAAAAACGGTACAGGGCCTCTCAAGTTCAGGGACTCAGAGCGTCAGCTCCGCGGTCCCAGACGTGAGGGCGCCACTGAAAAGAAGGGGCTCGGACGCGAAGTCCAGGGGACGACCGCCCAGGGCCCTAGAGACGAGCAGGACTGGGCAGGAGAGCGTGCGGGCGGGCCAGCAGAGGACGCTGCATGACTCCCTGACCAGCACGCAGGCGACGCCACAGGAGGACCGACCAGTCGGGACCCCTGAGGACAAGGGTGAGAAGGTGTCACGGTAATCGTATCACTAGTACCACCCTTAATTCGCGATTATGACGAGCCACGGCTCAATGACCGCGCGCAGAATCAAATTCTCGCAGATCAACTTGCAACACTGCAAAGCGGCCTCGGCTATTCATAGCCGTAGCCTGACAGTGGAGCAAACAGACATATCACTTATACAAGAACCTTGGATTAACGGGGGACTTGTTTTAGGTCTGGACAGAAGGAACGGCGTGCTGGTGTGCGAGGAAGGAGCCCAAGGCCCCGGCCCCAGGGCAGCTGTTTACATCAACAAGAAGCTCTGCGCGCTGAAGCTGAACCAGTTCTGCAGCAGAGACCTAGCAGCAGCCAGGATCAGGATGGGGGGGGGCAAGAGGTGGCACCACCGAGATGGTGGTCTGCTCAGCCTATCTCCCCTACGACTCTGAGGATCCACCGCCTACGGAGGAACTCAGGGCACTGGTCAGGTACTGTGCCGACAAGAAGCTGCACCTGGTGATTGGGTGCGACGCAAACTCGCACCACGTTGTCTGGGGCAGCTCCGACATCAACGACAGGGGTACGGCACTGCTGGACTACCTCTCGACAACGGACCTCGACATCCTGAACAAGGGATCGAAGCCCACATTCGTCACCTCCCGTAGACAGGAGGTGATCGACCTAACGATCTGCAGCACCAAGCTAACGAGCCTGATAAAGGACTGGCGGGTGCTGGATGAAGACACCCTGTCAGACCACAGGCGCATCTCTTTCTCCTTGGCAGCGGCAGCTGCGAAGGAGCCGGAGGGAGTATACAGGAACCCCAAGGCCACAGACTGGCACTCCTACAGGGAGGAGCTGGAATGGAGGCTCAGGGGACCCTGTGAGCGTCTGAGGAACTCTGACATGGTGGAAAGCGAGGTATCACACCTACAATCCTCAATCATACAAGCTTACGAGGCCTCGTGCCCCGCCAAGCAAAAGATTGACAGCACTAAGGTCCCGTGGTGGAGCGGGGATCTGGACAGACTCAGGTCCAGTTCCCGGAAACTCCTAAACAGAGCCCTTAAGACAAAACTTGCTCCTGACTGGGCAGCCTACAGAGCAGCGCAGAAGGAGTACAAGAAGCTAATCAACAAATCTAAAACAGAGGCCTGGAGAGGATTCTGTGACGAGACCGAGGCCCTACCCCTAGTGGCCAGGCTCCGCAGGGTCTTCTCAGCTGGCCCTCCGACTAAGCTAGATGGACTCATACTGCCAAACGGTAGCATGACCGAAAGCCATTCAGACATCCTCTCGCAGATGCTGGAGGTCCACTTCCCGGGGTCCATGCCTACAGATCTGGGACCGCCCGAGAGGGCAGGCCCGGACAGGCGTGGACCAGGGGACTGGGGCACAGCAGCGGAGATCGTCACGCACGACAGGATCAGATGGGCTGTCAAATCCTTTGACAAGTTCAAGAGCCCTGGTGTGGACGGGATCTTCCCAGCCCTCCTCCAGGAGGGTGAGATGTTCCTGGTCGCGAGACTACTCCACATTTTCAGGGCTTGCCTGACGCTGCGTTACATACCCAGGATCTGGCGAGAGGTCAGGGTGGTCTTCATACCCAAACCGGGCAAGGGCCACTACGACCGAGCCAAATCCTGGAGACCTATCAGCCTCATGTCGTTTCTACTGAAGACGCTGGAACGACTGGTGGACAGATACATAAGAGACGGGGCACTGGTCGAACGACCACTCTCCCCATCACAACACGCCTACCAGGCAGGCAAATCCACGGAAACGGCTCTTCACCACCTCGTACGCGAGATAGAGAAGCCGCTTCTCAGAAAAAAAGCAGCACTCTGCGTGTTCATGGACGTGGAGGGGGCGTTCGACAACACCTCCTTCGATGCGATCTGTAGGGCGGCTTCCAGGTTCGAAATCGACGCCACGGTTGTCGACTGGATCAGGGAGATGCTGCAAACCAGGGTCGTCACCGCCAGTCTCGGGGGCACCGAGGCCAGGGCTCTCGTCGGCAGGGGGTGCCCGCAGGGAGGTGTGCTATCACCCCTGCTGTGGACCCTAGTCGTAGACGGGCTCCTGGCGGAGCTCAACGGGATGGGCGTGACAACGGTGGGCTACGCTGACGACGTGGCTTTAATCGTCGCGGGCGACCACCTACCGACCATGAGAGGCAAGATGCAAAGAGCTCTCGTCCTCGTACAGAACTGGTGCACCGCTCAGGCGCTGAGAATCAATCCCAGCAAGACTGAAATGGTGCTCTTCACTAAGAAACGCAACCTCGCGTTAGAGCCGGTGGAAATCTTTGGATCAAGGCTGGCTCTATCCACAGAGGTGCGATACCTAGGAGTCACCCTGGACACCAAATTAACTTGGAGAGCCCACATCGACAAGCAGACACAGAAGGCCACGGCCACGTACTGGGCCTGCAGAAGGATGGTGGGCCAGACCTGGGGACTACAACCAAAGGTGGTTCGATGGCTATACACAGCCATCATGCTACCTCAACTATCCTACGCCTCCCTAGTGTGGTGGCCTGCCTTGAGCAAGGTCACATTCCGGAGGACATACGACCGGATATACAGGATGGCGCTGCTTGGCATAACCGGGGCTCTCAGAACCACACCCGGACTTGCCATGGGAGCCCTGCTTAACCTGCCGCCACCACATATCACGATATTAGAGGAGGCCTGGAGGGCGGCACTACGCCTATGGTACCTCGGACTCTGGAGAAGAACGGGCGTGGGACACACGGTGGTACTCCGGGAGGTGGGGGTGCCCCTGGCTACCCTGGCTCAAGGGGGGGACCGGTGTCCCAACAGATACCTATTCGGCCGCAACTTCAAGGTGGCATACCCTGACAGAGAGTCCTGGGAAGCAGACCGGGACAGGATTCTCTCGCCACAAGGACTCGTCTGGTATACAGACGGCTCCAAAACGAACACTGGGACTGGGGCCGGCATCTGGTGTGAGGGACCCAGGGAGAGCACCTCGCTAGCCCTGGGGACCACGGCCACAGTCCTACAAGCTGAGGTGTTTGCCATAGAGGCCTGCGTCAGATCCATTCTGGCGAAGGGCCACAGTGGCAAGCACATCTACATCTGCAGCGACAGCCGCGCCGCACTCAGCTCCTTGGATGCCTGCGTCATAAAATCCGGGCTGGTGTGGGGCTGCGTCGAACTTCTGACAAGGCTAGCGCGTGTGAACCACGTAAAGCTGCTCTGGGTGCCGGGACACAGCGGCATCCGGGGCAACGAACTAGCGCACAACTTGGCCAGGGAGGGAGCCTCCCGTAGAGAATGCGACGAGGGTTGCCTAACAGGCATAACCACAGGGCACATAAAATGCCTATCCAAGGAACGGGCGGAGGGTCGCTTCGTCGACATCTGGACCAACACACCAGGCATGGCTCACACGAGGGCCCTCTTCCGAGGGCCATCCCACCAGTTGGGGTCCACGCTCACGAAGATGAACAGGACGGATTTGAGGACTATTATAGGACTCATCACCGGTCACTGGTACACAGGCAAGCACCTCGTACACCTGGGGCTCAGAGCAGGGTCCCTTTGCACGAGATGCGGGAAGGAGCAAGAGACTCCCCTTCACCTGATCGCGCGGTGCGACGGTCTCGTGGGCCCGCGGAGGCTGGCCCTGGGAACCGACTTCACCGGCGAGGAGAAAATAGAGGAGATGGGCGTGGGCAGGCTGCTTCGGTTCGCCAAACTGGCCGACCTCACGTCCTTCCCTACTACTTAGGGTGCCCATTAGGGCCCGGGCACAATGGTCCGTATGGACTGAGCGCCTGGTCACCCCAGATTAACAAACAACAACAACAAGTACACTACTGTAAAAATCACCCTTATCATACGTGTTTTTTAACAATAAACAAAACACTTCTAGTTCCGAAGAGGGCCCGCTTCAGGGTCGGAACGTTAACCCGAGAGTTTTACTAACCTATGATACCCAAAAAAATGGTTCTACATACATAATTGATGACGTCAAAAAAGAAGAATTCGAATTATCTTCAGATATCGTTGTATATTTCCATTGCTCGGGAATACATGAAAAAAAATTCTCATGATCCTGATATGGGTGTTGTTTTGATTCCGTTTGATATTGATTTCGTAATATTTTACATTTCGTTCTATCGTGTGTGTAATTTGATACCGTTGGTAAAGTAAAACAAAACCGTATCATCGGTCTACTCGTTTCCCTCGTAAGCATTAATTGTCCCACTACTGGGGGGAAAATTAACCCTGGAACGCCACTATCTTTTTTCTTGCCTTCTAACGCCACTATGGGGTGCCGGCACACCCCAGTGTTTCTTGAGCATGAACCGCTTTCTATATGCGATGAGGGGGCTCAATTACAGCGGAATCTCTTCGTCCTCTAATAAGGGAGAGAATGCCGTACATTAAGGTCAGTTTAAAAATCTAGAAGGGAAAAAACGATTAAATCAACACAAAAGTGCCAAAAAAGTGCAAAAATGCGTGATTTCAAGTTCGTATGGGGGTGCACGGGCACCCTGTCGTGGCATTCGAGGGTCAAATACGACACATACCAGCAGGGGGACACCCCGTCCAATACTGGCGAAGTCTGGGACACCTCGGATAATTCTAACCCCAAACATATTGACGCGCATTTGAGCGTTCAAATACCCCATTTCATCAAGTATCTACGAGTACAATGGATATATTAATTCATTCGTGTCACTAAACTCAATAGTGACTATTTCTTAATATCACTCTTTCGTTGTGCTTTGCCTTGGTTGTCACCTTGTTTCACACCTCGCGACATTTTACAAACAATTTTGCTCCTCTGAAACCACTGACTCACGCGACAGTGGTACTGATCAACGGAGGACATTCCAAGAAACATTTTCAAATTCTGCTCAATGGAACAATTGAAATTCTCACTCATTATTGCGATGAAGCAGGCCAAGTGTCCCACTATCAAGTACTGTCCCACTACTGGTGCCGTTACCCTACCGTGAACGTCTGCAAGCACACCATACCTGCAGTAGGAGTAGGCAACGTCATTAAACTATTGATGAACAACAATATAGTTGATGCATTCAGACGTCGGAGTGATTGCGGTTAACTGAAATCTTTTTACATATTGCATCGTCTCGATCGGGGATTCGAACCCTCGACGGCCAGTTTTCCAGTCGAACAGCACTAATTCTATATAAACAATGTCGTGGGATGGGGACTTGAAATTCATCGAATGTCCACGGAATATTTTAAATCCTCGATTTTCTATCTAGTCCTATCCACAATCTATCCATGTGAATCTTTTTCAATGTGAATTAGAATTTAAATTCGGGTCTATCCATTCCTATCCTCGTTTTCTTATCCAGTCCTATCCACACTCTATCCATGTGAATCTCTTTCAATGTCAGTTGGAATTTAAACTCAGGTCCATCTATTCCTATCCTCGTTTTCTTATCCAGTCCTATCCACAATCTATCCATGTAAATCTCTTTCGCATGTCAATTGGAATTTGAACTCGGGCCTATCCATTCCTACCCCCGTTTTCTTATTCAGTCCTATCCACACTCCATCCATGTGAATCTCTTTCAATGTCAGTTGGAATTTAAACTCGGATCTATCCATTCCTATCCTCCTTTTCTTATCCAGTCCTATCCACACTCTATCCATGTGAATCTCTTTCAATGTCAGTTGGAATTCAAATTCGGGTCTATCTATTCCTATCCTCGTTTTCTTACCCAGTCCTATCCACAATCTATCCATGTGAATCTCTCTCGATGTCAATTGGAATTTGAGAGGTTGAGGATAGAAGTGGATTGGAGATCGGGGATACAGAGGGATAGGCCCCAATATGAACGAAGGAAAGATAGAACAAGATTCATATCCAGAAACTCTGGATAGAGGTGTGCAGATCGTATACTTGCCAGGGATAGAAAGTGTCTATCCCTTTCTATCCGCAGTGGAGATTGAAAAAGATAGGTCTCATTTCAGAGTTGAATCGGGTAAAAGAAGATTCTCGTAGATAGGCCATGGATAGGATGAGATAGGAAATTAGAGATTGGAAAGGCTAGGCCACATTTCGGATTCAAACCGGATAGAAGAAGATTCACGAAGATAGACGGTGGATAGGATTAGATCGAAAATTAGAGATTCAAAAGGATTGGCTCGGGTTTGGATTCAAAAGAAGATAGCAAGAGATTCGCGATGATAGGCCGTGGATAAGGTGAGATTCATTTTCCTTATCCCTTTCTATCTAAAAAAATTCAAAGTGATTCAAGTGGATTAAGATTCTATCCCTTGACTTCCAGCAGGGTTATTCAAGAAGGCCGTCATACTGGACGATCCTATTTTTTTCGGTGGACCACGTCAAGCTCAACTCTACTTTTTTCAACAGCACTATGTATTTTTCTTCATGACATTATTACTGACTTTGAGATGAATTGAGTGACCCACAATATGAGGTCATTTTAGGCACGCAAAGTATCGAAATAGTCGAAACATCGAATTAAATCGGAATAATGACTTTCAAACGATTCACCGACCTTGATTTGAGTCGACCTACAGAAGATGCTCAAAGTGATAACCCTTGACTTGTACCTAAGCCATTGTTAATTTCGGCGCATATTCTTTCTTGCATACCGTCAGGTGTTGTACGTGCTACCACCATTAGGCGTTCTTTTACAGAACCCTATATGATGATGTGATCTCGTGAAGCAGGATCAGACGAACGAGGTGGCTAAGCCACAGGACTGCCTCGCCCTACCCACTTCTCGCCAGAAATCTCACTTATCACTTTTCTTGAACACAGAGCAAAATGGTGTGGTGTACTGTCGTATTGCATCCACATGCTCATCCGGGAATGCGAGGGCACGTCTTTTACGAGGGGAGGCTCAGATAGGTTCATCGAGTTAGGGGTACGGACTTCGCGTGGTTATAGTGTGGACAGGTACTAAGAAAAACCCACAAGAGACAGCCGCCAACTCGGCCCAGTTGCCGAGAAATCGCGGGTTGAAAATTTCGAACTAATTTTTTTATTTTTATTTTTTTCTTCAAATTTCCAATTTAATATTACTTCTAATTCTTTTAGTATTATTCTAATTAAAAAATTACCAATTTTTGTATTATTAGCGAATACGTGAGCCACAATTTTACGATTTACTTTCGTTTTTCCTTGAATGGAGTGACGTGTAGGAAGTGTTTCAATGGAGTACCAGGAAATATATGTTGACAGTAAATACAAGAATTTGCTTTATTATTCGAAAATCGGGATACTTTATGAATGTACCACGAAATTAGTTCACGTAAACCACGTGTTCATATTTCATGGAAGTTTTTGGACAAGATAATAACAAATTTATACCTGCCGATCCGATTGGGACATTGATTCGCCGAAATTGACGGAGGGTCCGCGAAATCGTAAAATTGTGGCTCACGTATTCGCTAATAATACAAAAAAAGGTAATTTTTGAATTAGAATAATACTAAAAGAATTAGAAGTAATATTAAATTGGAAATTTGAAGAAAAAAAAAAGAAAAAAATTAGTTCGAAATTTTCAACCCGCGATTTCTCGGCAACCGGGCCGAGTTGGCGGCTGTCTCTTGTGGGTTTTTCTTATTACCTGTCCACACTATAACCACGCGAAGTCCGTACCCCTAACTCGATGAACCTATCTGAGCCTCCCCTCGTCAGCAATTGAGGCAGTACGGTTTCTAAAAAGTTTGCGTGAACTCGCTCAGTTAAGTGACCTTCAAATAACATGGACCAATGACGTGATCACCGACAATGCGACACTAAAAATTTGCGGACCACGTAAGTTGAAATGGTACAGTTCTCATTCATCGAGGATTTACATTCGCCCAATAAATGCATATCATGCCTATTCACAATTCCAATATTTGTGAGGTGAGCTTCGTCAGAAAAAGCACATGACCCAAAAATGAGACATCGGTACGCATTTTACTACGAATCCAATTACACAAACTGACGCGATTAAGGAAAGCATTGCCGTAAAAATTCTGATGTAATGAAATATGATATGGATCCAACTTATGTTCGTGTAAAATTCTTAATACAGACCGCTGGCTGATTCCATTATCTCTCTCTCCATTCGCCTGCTACCTGCATATGTTTTTAATACAGCAAAAGGTGAAATAGCAGCTGCATCAGTGTCATTGACAATCTGCGATTCTTGTTCTCTATCCGGATAATGAGCCGCATATACATTTTTAGCGTTTCTGTTGTATCGTGACAAATATATTGACCGTTGGGCCCCCCACAACATCGACGACGGCGGCTTTGAATTACCCTCACGCGACTCTCGGTGGCACACCTAGACTTAACAAACCTATTTTCAATCTATGAGAGCCTTCCGAGCCCTGCTTTATGGAACCCCTCCTTTATATCCTAAGGTGAGACTCCAGACTTGTGCAATTCGTGCACCTTGATTTTTCCGCAAATATCCGCTGTGTGAACCCGTGAGCCCGCCACGAGAATACGCCGGCCTGCAGGCACGTGTCCCTGTCGACGACCCGTGCAAAACATTCGTCATTAAAATATCGCGTGAAGGAATATTTTACAGGGATATTTTTCAGCTAGTTGTCGTATGTGACCGCTGCACTATGTATTGTTTTTTATCTCTTGTATTTTTCGTCCTCTTTCATGGCATTCTCACACGGAGAATCTGCAAAAAACGTTTCCGAATCAAGTTACCTGAAATTTTATAGTTTCTTCCAATATAAAAATGCGATGACCTCCAACGGTTTTTCCAACTTCAGTCATAATTCTGTTCATTTTCTCAACCCAAAGACTTGGAAAATCGTCAAAGTTGATTCAAAAATGGCTAACGTGACGTATGGAAGAAGAATATTAGATGTGTTCACCAAACCATATCAATCTTGGTATCAATGTTTGAATGAAATCGAAAAAACTAGCTTCGAGTCCAAGGGTAACATATACTCCTCGCAACGCATCTGTTTCAAGAATTCAGAGGCGCTGTATGGATAAACATGTTCGCACTTGCCACACGCAAGAAATATTGTAGGGACACAAAGGTCCCGAATATTAGCCCTGTGACAATTGACTTCTGTTCGCACTGACCCTGGTCTACCCTAATATGCGCCTCGAATTTTATCCAACCCTAGGTATTGCAAATTATTATCAGGATTGTGAAAGAGATGCGATAAAGAGTAGTAGCCTAGTGTATAGCACGACGACAATATACATACAGTGCGACCCTGTCAAGAGCCGGGAAAGATTCTGCGACGGGGGGCTTTCCCATACCTTAACGCAGGCCGGTGTCTTTCTCCTGTCAGCTCAGGCAGCAACACTGGGAATGGGGAAGGTCACTTGCTCGCATGCGGAGGAATCTGATCTGACCTAGGCTACTCTTGGGGTTTCACTGTAAGACCTACCATAGTACAAATAAGATACCTCAGATCAAAACAAAACGTGCAGAAGGATCTGCTTTCATTTCATCGTCTCCCTAACGAATGAAGTTGAACTATTCGGAATATTTGCGACTGCTCACTAAGCTGCACCCTTCTCTCTTAGTATTGGCAGTAGTGGAGAAACATGATGCACGAAAAGTACTTACAAATTTATTCCGTCGAATCCTGCTCCGATTCCCACGTGATCGATGCCTGCGACACTTCGTATATGATTTATATGGGCTGAAAAATAGAATAAAGAACAGTATAGATATTTCACCAGTCATTAGTTTGTCTATTTATTCCTCCAACTTCTAATACACTAGGTTCGATACGACAGGTAAGTAACTGAAGCACGTGACGCGACCGCCATTCACCGAAGTTTTTCAAACGATGAGTAGATATAAACTGATTATTATATGACTTAACGTTTGTACGGCATACATTTCGAAGCAGAATTTTTCAACTATTTTATGTCGAAAAATCGGAATATGTTTGCTGTAGTGAAAATATGCTCCCACGATAACAAATTAACTTTTTCAGAAGCACTTTTGTACGTGTACATGTGGAAATAATGACTTTCAAGTTTGCAAATGTGTGATGTGGGTCTGAAATATGGACTCAACGATAAGAAAAACCCTCACAGCGAATTTCATGAATCTTCGAAAATAACAAATACCCATAAAAATCCACACATCATGAATTTTCCATAAAAATCAGCTCCAAATATAACTGCAAATGCATTGATACTATGACATGGAATTCTATCCTTGGAATTCTAGTTGAAGGGATGTGGAAATTCTAGGTACAGATCCCTGCAACGACATGGTTACTGATCGAGGGCTCATATCCGTGCTACTAACCGAAGGTGGGTGGGTGACGGGTCACCGTCCCCATAATATTTTTATATTTCCACCTGAGAAATGGGGTCTCCTTCATGATTACATATTTCCCCCGAGAGAAGGAAAAAATAGGTAAAATTCACGAAAAATCTGAAATTTGCAAGTTTTCCAATGTTTTCAAAATTCTTTAAGAGTTCAATTGATCCGGAGGTAATTACAGTGTATGACTTACATAACATACTAGAACGGACGGTAGCCTGCGCGGATATCGCTTCATTAGATGTAGTTAAGATGTCGTCGCCTATATTTAATACGAATTCTGCAAATTCAATTCCTACAGGAAGAAATCTCATATTAAACGTAATGAATATTTTTCGAAATGTGTCCAAAGTACAGTATTTTTTATAGATAAATTTATTATTGCACACCGAGTACCGCGTGTTTTGAACAGCCAGAGTTGTATGAAGTCTCCACCAAGCATGACAATTTTTTCTCCGAAGATTGATTCACTATCCATCAAATCACACAGTGTTCTATTCACCACTTCCAATGCATATCTTGGGGCCATTGGTGCTGCGTCCCAGATTATTACATCAATTTTCGTAGGTCTTCACCTTCTTTTGATTGAATTTTGATGTTCGACGTTGAGTCGCGAATAAGGGAACCAGCAATCCTGAAGTTGTATAGACTGTCTTACGAACGATGCACAGTCATTTTTGTACGTGATTCCAAATTTTGTAGGTACCCATTCCGAGAAACTCAAAGGGGTGCGTTACTCTTAAGAATCCCAAAATACGCCTTTTTGACATAATCCAGGGTTTCGTTTTCGACCCCCTGAGTACCGTATCAAAGTTTGTGCAGAATTAAAGATGGTGAGGGTCAGTGGCAGGTCGATTTATCTGATTTTCATATTCTGTAATTTTCTCCGGATCAGTCGGACTTTTGAAAACATTTGAAAACCCATGAAACCATTTGGAATCGGGAAATTTTTATATTTTCCGAGAATTTTACCCATTTCTTGGTTAAAGTCATTGTATTCATACGGACCAATATACATTTTACATGATAAACTCGGAAATTTCCCTATGAAAAAGCTCGAAAACTATTGAAAATCTTGAGACGCCATTTCTCGGGTGGAAATATACAAAGATGAGGGGGGCGACGACCAGCGATCTACCAACCTTTGGAGAGTAGCACGCACGTGAAGCCCTCGGTCGGTAACCATGTCAGTGCAGGAATCTGCATTGAGAAGCGTCATATCCCTCACACTTTATTTAATAACTAAACATGTATGTACCTCTGCTAAGGGTGAATGTAATTTGTAAATGCATCGCAAGATTATCCAACATTTTTATGGGTAAAATAAATAAATCTATCTATCTAATCCAATGTACTGATTCTCATAGTATTCTGATAAGGATTGCTATGGTATGTCCATGATTCTGGATACCCTACGGTTTCTACTCGGATTTCCATCGGTTCCATGAAAATCTATCCAAATTTGTATACAATTCAATTTCTATTACTATTTCGCTATACATATTGAAAGTGTGCTGATAACGGTCAGATATCAGATCAAGACTGACATAAATATCGCCGTACCCATTACGTATTGGAAATTTACTTCTGCCAAAATTCTGCCAGAACGAATACAACACAAAATTTCCTCGATCAAGGTATGTGCCGCTTATCACAGTGACCACCGCTAGTGATATTTTTCGCGCGGTCGGAGCACATTTTCGGTAAACAGCTCCAAACGGTGTGACGCCAGATCCGAGCAGCGTCACCGTCGTCCAATTGGCATCGCGGAAAGGAGCTGATGAAAATGAGAAAAACAGTGATCACCAGCGATAAATCATAGTGACAACCAACTTTTCGAGGAGGAAATCTGTATATACCGAGCCTTTCTGAGGAAGCGAAACAGACCCTCTCCCTCCCTCACCCAGGTATGCCTAACGCAGGCCTGTGGAGGGGGGCGGGTTTGTTTCGCTTCCTCAGAAAGGCTCAGTATATATTTGTAAATACTCATCTCGAAAACAAGAGAGTTAGAAGACCTGGTAGAAATTTTCCTAGTTTCCTACCGACTACTAAGCGGATCTGTCCAGTGTGACTTCCCTGCAGTATCTAATCAAGACAACAACAAGTGGCATCAACGCCCAGCCCAAACCCCTTGACCTAGAAACTTGAAATTTGGGCAACATGTTCCCTTCCCTTCGTAAACACCCACTAAAAAGCGATTTTTGGAAATTCGCTCCACAAGGAGAATAAAAGGGGTAAAACATGTTTACGCGGATTCATGGATATCTCCTCGGTCCGATGAGATATTGACTTCGTTTTGGCTTCAAATTATTGCTTCTTCGAATACCTAGAAAGTAGTTTGAGCTTTTTTTTTTAATTCAACTCCCAAGGGAATGAAAAGGTGTGAAACCAATTTTTACGGCGCGTAGCGCCGACGGGGAGGGCGCGCGAAGCGCGCAGATGCGGAGCCCCTAGTTCCCAGTATAATCTAGTCAGTAATGTAACTCTTGTTCCGTCTGGATTCCTGCCCAGGCCGACAAGAGACCTAATAATTTTTATTAAAATTTCTACAGAAGTTTATATATATTTTTCAAAGTACGTCTCCAGTCTCTAGGTCATAATAATAAATGAAGTTCCCATTCATAAAAATCACCGAAATAAAAACGATGGAAAAAATTATCCGAGTGAGGTGCGAACTCATACTAATCCGCCGCTCAATTAAGTGGTCAATCCGGTTACCGATCCTAGTTCTGGCTGCGGCCAGTGTTGTTCGATTTCGTATATGTCTTCAAGTTCAGTCCACATCTCGCTCCAAGTAACTGTTATTGCGGTACTGAACATTTGCTGGTGCTATAACGTTTATGAATGATTCAGAACTTTGATACTGAAGTTTTGAGAAATTATACGAAGTCATTTTGGCCGCAATATCTTTCTGGCTTCGACATATGGAGTATTCCATGCGACGCGGGACAGGTTTCGGCCGAGGGTTGGCTAATTTGCACCCGTTCAGAATCTCGTTCCTCACTACCTTGCGACGAGTGTTCTGGAGTTCTAGACCCTGATGAAACTTACGATTTTTCGTGAGACGCGATTGAAGAGATTGTCTTAGGGTCTACTCGATTCACTTGACAATTTTACTGAACATAGTTCAAGTTCACAAGAGTATCGTAAAATTCTCAGCCGCCCCTTTTTTTTCGGCGGCAACAAATCATTGAAAAGATTTTGGGAAACAATAAAATTATTCTATCTCATATAGCTGTTTTCAAACTGTTTTTTTTTTTATATATCTTTTTATTTGTATTTAGCGTCTGTGCTTCATTTCAATAAAGTCCCGGTATCGAAAAATTTTGTTGTTCTTAGAGTTTTTTCCCAACAATTTACTGCCGGCAAACAAAAAAAGGGGCGTTTGAAAATTTTACCATACTTTTGTGTCACCTTGAACTACGTTCAGTAATATTTTCAAGTGAATCGAGTAGACCCTAATTGTAAGACGATTCCTTCAATCGCGCTTCGAACGAACAGTAAGGAACGAGATTCGGGACGGGCGTCAAATTCGCCAACGCTCGGCCGAAACCTGTCCTGCTTCGCGTGGAATATCCCTTATACCGTAATAAGTTATTAGATAGACTTTGGGAGACCATCGTTGGATTTTCGGATAAGTTATTTAGTTACTTATGAAAGGTTCTTCTCGAATTCAAATATTTTTATGTACTACCCCCTTTGAAAACGTGTCTTTTTAGGCATGCACTGCGGGCGGAATCTGACCCCTTCCGGCCCAGCGACGGTTGCATATGCGCACTTCGCGAGTGGGCGAGCAAAACCATTACAGCCCTGCTTTGAGCGGGCGAAATACATGGAAAGGCATGGTCGAGGGAACGGCAGGAGCGGTGTGTGTGTGGGGGGGCAAAAGTATCGTGTGCACCACGGGTGAAAGGCGAGCTTAAACTCGTGCGACTGCTGCCCTCGCGGCTACCTCGCACTCCTCAAAATCGCCTACTTTCCTTTTTTGATACACAATATACTATTTTTAAAGTAATTTCTGCTGGGAAATTTAGTAAAAAAAAATCCTGCTGATCTTGAAGCGTGTATACGAGTCCGATAACATGTGTTTCTTTCCAAACCTTGGTTTCAGTTACAGATTCTTTCAGGTGAGCGTCATTATTCGCACCCTTTTGAAGTTGTGAAAAATTGTCAAAGTTTTTCGTTTTTTATACATAGAACGTGAATTATTCTTGAATCAGGAATATTATTTGCGAATTAAGTACCCAAATTCAAATTTGATTCAAGAATATTTTGAGTCTTGAATAGAGAATATTTTCATTGTTGTGTCAGAAATATTTCATTACTTGAATAAACAATATATTTGCTTCTTGAACTACGAATAGCGTTTCTTCAATGTGTGAAAATGAATACCTTCAGGAGTATTATTTGAAATTAAACGTCATTGAGCTAGAATCGTCCGAACGTCGAACAACTCATATCATCAGTAATCGACCTCGACAGATTACAATACCTAACCCTGGAGAGATCTCGCTACACCCCGAGACAGATTACTCGCCAATTAGCCTAGACAGATTACTAGACGGAATTCTACACGGAGAATTATGAAACATCAGCTCACGATTCTTCCTTTTGGGCGATTCCACGTCAACTGTGACACTCCTGTCCCTCATAGTCAGCGATTTCGATGAAATTTGGTGAACACGTAGGTTTTGGAGAGAAACAACTTTTGGCCGAAGGATTTTCGGAAATTCGGAAAACTATAGGAATTGCGGAGCCTGAGAATTTTCGGACGTCGATTTCTTGATAAAACATATCCCTGACACGAGTTATCGTAATCCAAATCCGTTTTAACGACTTGGCGTGGAAAACTATAAAGTTTCAAGGAAAAAATACGTCACTCATGACAAACAAATAAATTAATGTTTATTATGCAGAAAAACATTAAAAATCGATTTTCAATCGTGTTCTCTCACTTTGTAAATTATGAAAAAAAATCAAGGTATTCCTTTTTGTTTTCTCTTGGATTTCGCCCATCGAAAAGTATGGTGTCTCTTTTCGTTTGCCTATCAATAAAGGTCGAAGTCGGTCAGACGCGCACTCTTGCCGTGCAGTGCTAGCCAGTGTTGGGCGAATTTGTAATTAATTGACTACAAATTACAAATTACAATTCGTAACGATTTCCAATTTGTAATCAAACCAAAATCCATTACTCATTACAATTGCAATTCGTAATCAAACCGAAATAAATTGCCCATTTCGATTGTAATTTGTAATTAAACTCAAATCCATCAACCATCACAATTTGAAAATGTAATCAAACCGAAATGCATCAAGCATTACAAATTAAAAATGAATGGTAATTGTATTTCAGTTCAATCACAAATAAAAATTGTAATGGTTATTTTATTTCGGTTTAATTACAGTTTGCAATTGTAATGGGTAACGTATTTCGGATTGATTACAAATTACAATTGTAATGGGTAATGTATTTCAGATTAAGGGGGCAGGTCAGTGTAGGCGAACCTAAATGAGGACACAAATTATAATTATTTTTTTTCGGTCGAAATTCTTTTTTGTCACCAACGGTTTCCACCATTGTATGATATACTTGATGCACACTTCATATTTGAGAAAAAATCAGATTATTCAAAACTGGAACTGTCTTCAAAGTCTGTGGACACTGTCACTTGCACACTGTTAATGTGATGTAGAAGAAATTTGAACCGGATCATCTGCAATGTCTAAACCAGTGTTCGAAGAGCCGTTTTTTGGATACAATTTTTTTTTAGGATATTGTTAACATTTGAAGTAAAAAAAAAAAAATTTTAGTACATTTCTTGACCTTTCAGGTAGCGTAACATGAAGGGAAATCAAAAATGTAAACAACCGGCTCGTCGAAGACTGGTTAAATTATTGGAGATAATCCTGTGAAAATTTGATTCCAATCAGATCAACAGTGTACAAATGACAGTGTCCACAGACTTGGAAGACAGCGTTTCGAGAACAATGCAGCCATTCTTCCAGTTTTCAATAATCAGACTTCAAAAAAATACGAATTGTACATCAAATGTTGTACTGAACCATAGTTCTAACCGTTTGTGAGAAAAAAAAATCGACTGGAGAAAAAAATTCATGAATTTTGAATTTTGACCTTATTTAGGTGCGCCTACAACGACCTGCTTCCTTAATTACGAATTACAATTGTAATGAGTAATGGATTTTGGTTTGATTACAAATAAGAAATCGTTACGAATTGTAATTTGTAATGTATTAATTCAAATTCGCCCAACACTGGCTTGCACTGCACGGCAAGAGCGCACGTCTGACCGACTTCGACCTTTATTGATAGGCAAACGAAAAGAGACACCATACTTTTCGATGGGCGAAATCCAAGAGAAAACCAAAAGGAATACCTTGATTGTTTTTTTCTTAATTTACAAAGTGAGAGAACACGATTAAAAAATGATTTTCAATGTTTTTCTGCATAATAAACATTAATTTATTTGTTTGTCATGAGTAACGTATTTTTTCCTTGGAACTTCATAGTTTTCCACGCCAAGTCGTTAAGACGGATTTGGATTACGATAACTCGTGTCAGGGATATGTTTTATCAAGAAATCGACGTGCGAAAATTTTCAGGCTCCGCAACTCCTATAGTTTTCCGAATTTCCGAAAATCCTTTGGCCAAAAGTTGTTTCCCTCCAAAACCTACGTGTTCTCCAAATTTCATCGAAATCGCTGACTATGAGGGACAGGAGTGTCACAGTTGACGTGGAATCGCCCTTTTCTATTTGGATAGTTAAGGGAACGGACTCCCGCATCCGGCTGAAACGATAATTAAAGACTCGTGTTCATAGAATAATAGAGAACAATAGAGAATAATAGCCGGTAGATTATCTTTCATTCTGTGTTAGGTCTACTCAACGTTTTAAAAACTTCCAACGGGTGGGCGCGAACGGCGGTACTTACCCAGAGTATACTTTATCTTGTATGATTTGAGTTCCTTTACCTACCAATAACGTCACGTATCGTAGCTGTACTGTTGCACGTGATAAAATACGTGTAAAAAGGGATCATAGCAACGCCATCATTTTCTGCCTGTAAAAACAAAAAATCTCGCTGAAACACAACCGTAGATTCATTACAATCAAAATTTTGTTTTCAGACTGTAATGTTTGACTATAATAGTCAACCACACGAAGCATAATTTCGGTATGCATGTTTACTGTGTTGGCACTAGAATGGTGTTAATGAAAAAAAAACTCACCAAACTACGAAGAACATCGTCAGGTACATTTCGTGTCGAATTACATAAGGCTCTTGCAGCGCTATGGGAAAATATCACTGGCGCTCTGGTTGTTTGCAGGGCAGCTCTCATAGTCTTCGTTGAGACGTGGGATAGATCAACTAACATGCCAAGTCGATTTAATTCTCTCACTACAGCCTGTAATCAGTATTTGTCCAGATTGAGCATTATTCAACATATATGTGGAGTCCAAATGAAAGTAAACAGAGTTTGACCCCGACTCTCACCGAATCGAACACCGATTTTTTTTTTCGTATTCTATTCCAAAAACGGCACACTTACCGATTTGTTTTAGATTTTTTAGACTCACGTTCGGTTGCAGCTATATTTTCAAGGTTTTTCATTCATTTCATTTAACTCTAAAGTCTTACACTTTCTTGCAGAGTCATAGATGAAATGAGGTTTTGTTTTCCTTTGATCCGCACATAAATATTTTTTCATAAATTTTCGGAGCATCCTAAATCGTTAGTCCGGCGAAAAACGCATTTTCAAAAATATTGAAATTTTTCGTGAATTTTCTTTGGTCGAAAATACACAGCTTTAGTACAAGACATATTTTGGGCACGGCCTTCATTCGGGAGCGACGCGTGGTTTTATGTGATATTGTCAGTGAAGTACGTAAATCAATTTTTTGTAATATTTCGTATAAATCACTCAAGGGCGAACCGCGAGTTTTGAATGTGGTCAATAATTCCTTGTGCATAAAATAGCACATTAGCAAATCAGCACATTGAAGATTATAATTGAGAAGATTGAAGTACGGATGCAAATCCAGCTGTCACGGGTTTAATCGATGCGCCAAAGCTGAAATTCTATTGAATGAAAAGATTAGAATCGATTCTCTACCGTAAAGTCGACACTAACCACGATTGATGAACGTCACGAGTAATCACCGTAAGAAGACCGCTGATAACGGGCTAATCCGGAAACACATGAAACAAATTATTATACAGAGTTCAAGATATTAGCGTGGTTTGACTCTTGGGACATTGAGTTTGTAAATGCTCAATCTCATGACGAAGTTGACGACGAATAAGGTGATTTCGATTTCCGGTATGGAACACAAAATTTGGTGTTGAATGCGCCTCGAGTGATTTATCCGAAATATTACACAAAATTGAGTTACGTACTTTACTGATATTATTATCAAAGAAATAAAGCGTAGCTCCCAAAAGTTGTGTATTGTTGACGAAACAAAATTTCAAAAAAATTATCAATATTTTTGAAAACGGGTTTTTCGAGAGAACTCAATTTTTGTGCGTCATTCGTCGAAATTAACGATTTAGGATGCTCCGAAAATTCGTGAAACTTTGTTTTTGTGAAGATCAAAGGAAAACGAAACTTTTTTTCCTTCATGACCTTGCGATTAAATGTAAGACTTCAGATTTACACGAGATTAATGGAAAAACTTGAGAAAATTGCTCCAACCGAAAGATGAGTCTGAGAAATATAAAAAAAAATCCCATAATATTTACCCTGCCCCATAATATTTACATTCTTCAATTCAATACATTTCTCCATTTTGATTAAAATTATGTCTATGTATATGTAATTGAATTTGGACTCTATCATGTCTTTATTCCATACATCATTCCCAAATTCATTCCATATCATATGCTAATCCCCTACATCGCATCCGCCTCCGGTACTTTCGACTTCTTGCAGCGCTAGTATTTTCTTTTCTTCCGCCTTCAGGTTGTGACAGGTACCGATAGCGACACCTGTCAGCAATCCATATGAGCATAAATTTGAAAATTAGTTACCGATAGACGAACTAGTCAAGGGTCAAACTAAATCATAACAGCACAAGTCAAAATTCGCAATCGTATTTCCGAGAGGACAAGATTCGCTCTCTCGCTAGGAAGACGCCGAGCCGACCAGTCGACTGAAATTCCCTTTGCTATCATTTTCATCTGTTCGAACTCAAAGTTGCACAATACTCATAAAATTGAATTGAAATATCAAAATATCCAACGTTTGACTATAACTTACGTAAACTCATTACACCTCGTTCGAATTACATCAAATAAATCGGTTGAACCAACATCTACCTGAAATACGAAGCCTGGGAGCGATTGACTATTGAAAAATCATTGGTGACGACCAACATTGATTTTCGAGGACACGAATATTATCAGGAAAGATCGATCTACGGAGCCGCTGGCCAAATATCACCGATGGATGAAAATCGAGTTAAGTAATAGTAACATTCTTCGTATTGTAGGCGTACTGTGTTACAATACTTAGAACTTCAAAATTGAGTCGTAACAATGAGCAACAGAGTATTGATGGAAGTAACAACGAAATCCGTAATTTGTAGAAATCAGAGTCATTAATGTCATCGAGTCATGTTAAATTTAGAATCTTGGTAGACAAATTACCCATAACCCGTGTAGAAAATTGGTTAGGCATCCAAGACTGACGAAAGGGCCCCGGTCAGGCGTAATCAGGGCTTCCTCAACAGGGGTTCCACACTGTTTCCAAACTGGGGCCTATGCAGGGCTTCTTAAGGAATCCTGGATTAATTTTGTCCGGATTTGCCCATCTACTGCCAAAGTGGGACCTAGTTGGGCCTTCTTTATCCGTCCAGACTGAATTTCTTCTGGTTTTGCCAATCTTCTGCCAAACTAGGGCCCACTCGGGTAGTCCTCATCTATTTATGCAAAAAATGTTCGGTTTTTCCGAACTCACGCCAAACTGGGACCTAATGGGGACTTATTTGGAATTCCAAACTGAATTTAACGCCATTTCGCACAACTTTGACCAAACGGGGGCCTAGTCGGGAAATCCTCAGTAAATAATGCCAGAATTGTTCGGGTTTTCCAAACTCGCGCCAAGTTGGGACCTACCGGGGGCTTATTTGGAATTCCAAACTGAATTTAACTCCACTTCGCACACCTTTGACCAAGCGGGGGCCTAGTCGGGAAATCCTCAGTAAATAATGCCAGAATTGTTCGGGTTTTCCAAACTCGCGCCAAACTGGGACCTAACGGGGGCTTATTTGGAATTCCAAACTGAATTTAACTCTATTTCGCACACCTTTGACCAAGTGGGGCCCTACTCGGGAAATCCCTATCAATTGATGCCGAAATTGTTTGGTTTGTCCAAACTCGCGCCAAACTGCGACCTCACGGGGGGTTATTTGGAATTCCAAACTGAATTTAACTCCATTTTGCACACCTTTGACCAAGCTGGGCCCTACTCGGGAAATCCCTATCAATGGATGCCGAAATTGTTTGGTTTGTCCAAACTCGCGCCAAACTGCGACCTAACGGGGGCTTATTTGGAATTCCAAACTGAATTTAAGTCTATTTCGCACACCTTTGACCAAGCGGGGCCCTACTCGGGAAATCCCCATCAATTGATGCCGAAATTGTTTGGTTTGTCCAAACTCGCGCCAAACTGGGACCTAATGGGGGCTTATTTGTAATTCCAAACTGAATTTAACTACATTCCGCAAACATTAGCCAAACTTGGGCCAAGTTGGGGCTGATTTGGGTATCCAAGTTTATTCTGTCCAGGCTAATTTCCTGACCTTTACCAAACTTCGGCCAAGTTCTAGGGTTCATCCAGGCATTACAATTGATTTTGTCCGGAGTTTCCAAGCCTGTGCCCAGCTTAGACCTAATTTGGGCTAGTTGGGTTGTATGGGAAAGTATATGATTATGACATTGCGACATTCTCTGCTCATCTAAATAACTATAATCGTCAGTCTTTCAAGTTTGTGTCCACTGTTCCTCCCAATACTATAAATTTTTGATTCGTAGCTCGATGTTAACAAAGACCTGGTGGTCGTGCGGACAGCGTACTGGATTCATAAGTGGAAGATCGGAGGGTAGCAGGTTCGAGACCGGTGGCGGACATGAAAATTTTAATTTGATCAAACTCAGCGATTCATTAGAAAAAAGTGAATCATCGTCACTTAATTGAAATCGGATCGTTTGGAAGTGATACCGGAAGAAGAACTTCCAGCCTAAATTTTTTGAAATATTTTTATAATTGATGGGGCATCGGAAAATACAGCCAATAAAGGCCCAAGGTTGCCGAATATTCAAGGCCCAAGTTTGTCAACCTATATAGGCCCAATTTTGACATCCAAAGTTGGCCCTTGTTTGACTACCAGTTTTGGTCCAAGTTTAAGAACCCGTGCAGGGCCAAGTGGAAAAAGCGTTACATTTCGACACTGGCCCATTACGGACAACCAAACTTGGGCCTAGAGTATATCAAGGAAAAATAACTAGGCCCCGGTCAGAGCCCGGATAAAATTTCTACACGGGAATAGTATAAGATTGAAGTACGGAAGTATATATTATGCACCTAAGGGCGACAAGTTGTTTTTGACGAGTGCGAGGTTGTATCACGAGGCGAAGCCGAGGGATACAATCGCACGAGTCTAAAACAACGTTTGCCCTGTGGTGCATACGATATTTTATACACCAAAGGGAAATAAAGTGGTTTTTCCGGCTGGAACAGGGCAATAAACCGCCGTTTATATCCCTGAGGTGTATAAACGTTATTATTCGAGATCATCTATCAAACGGCGTATTTTAAAGCATGAATGGTGTGTGAATGTGATTTTTGTTTCTTTTATTGTATATTTGATAAAAAATTCGTACGTTTGTACAATGCCGCAAATTCCATGCATAGTCTTACCTTGAGTTTCAATAAACGCTGGGAGAATACATTTTTTCTTGCCAGCATTATCAAGATTAAATTGATGACCTTTATTTATTCATAAAGTGTCTATCCTTGATCCTACTCACCAGATTATATATTCTATATGTAAAAAAAATAACGGAAGAACATCAAAAATCCGTTATAAGGTCCTCTTTCTCCTTTCTCAGCCCTTTCTTCCTACGCTCCAGGTCTACCCTCCACATTTTGATATCTTTCGTTCTTCCCTCTGTGAATCCTTTCTGTACCGCGCGCTGATTCTCCTGCAGTTTACTAACCTCCTTTCTTTTTCGCACCGTTCTCTTCTCTTTATCCTCTCTCTTCTCGACTGTGAGTACTGACGCACGCTACTTCTATCTCCTCCTGATCTTTTTGAATTCATACTGCCTCTGTCTGCCTTCGGGCGATTTTTTGCAGATACCTTTGCATGCGCTTTTTTACTATCTTTCTACGGACTATCCATCGCTTGCTGGTTTGTTACCCGCTGCATCTGGATTAGTAATTTCATCTGGCCAATTTCGCCGGGGGACCCTAATTTCTTTCCTGCCATCGCTGTGCTATCGCCTGTCTTCGATCGATCATCGCTTGTCATCGATCGACTATCGACTCGTGCCTCTTCGCTGGCCCCGCCCTTCGCTTCGCTTGCCTGTGGTGACTATCGGATCATGCCGGGTACATTTAAATGCGGCTTCTGCTATAAACTTATAGCTACGAGGGTCAAGCGTTGTCAGTCGTACTTGTCCTGTTATCATCCGGGCTGTTTGGACACTAAATTGCACCGTGATAAAACTGATGCATGCTGCCCCGTGGCTCTTCTTGAGGAGATTTCTGCGGCTACTTCCGAGGTGGCTCCTATCACATCTCAGCCGGTGGGGTCTGCGTCCACGACGGCACCTACATCCATCGTCTCGTTGTCCGCGCGTGTAGATGAGCGGCTTGCAGCTTTCTCGAGTCAACTCGCGCTGCTGCCCGATCTCGAGGGGCACCTCTCTGCCACCGAAACTCGCCTGGCTGCCCTTGAGGCTGAAAATTGCGTCCTTGTGGAGGATAATCGTGCCTGAGAAACTTAGCCCTGACCATTTCATTGTCCATCAGTACCTCTACCTTACTCAGAGCTTCTTCTCCTTTCTCATCGCTTCCAGCGACTCTGTACTCTATCTTTTCACTGTTCGTCTCCCTTTCCTCCACGCCTGTCATCTCGTTTCCGCTCCCTTTCTTACCCGCTGAGTTCTGTTCTTTTTCTCTGGTAGTACTTAGAATTTTCGCTATGATACTTCACCTTACTGTTTCTACCACTCCTAATAGTCGTATTCCCTCCTTACTCCATCGAACCCCACCCCTAGGAATAAGTTACGTTGCGCATTTCAGTTCAGACGAAATTCAGACGCATTTGCTCCCAACTCATTTACATTTGGTCATAAGTCTGGATAGGTTAGAAGCGCTTCAATTTTTATGCGGCTTATATAATTCATGGGGGGGGCGGGTCCAAACCAGCAGAGTCCCGAAGTAGATAGCTAACCAGTCGATTATTTCCACTAACGCGATCTATGAGTGCATCCTCAATATTGGGTTCCAACATTTAGCAAAACGACGTCTGGTGGCGGAAACGAAAACTCATATGGTATTGAATGTAACTGTGAAGGCGAATTCAATTAATGAAAACAAATGGATGCACTGACTGAAATTCATGAAACCATGTCTCAATGTGAAATCCATTACTGTTCTACACTTTATGAGTGCCCAAATGATGATTACGAATGTATGCACCGAGTCATCTCGAATTTTGAATTCACGATTTCTGCGGGCAAGGCATGGCGCAGATCGTCTGGCGGCGGAGACGCAAACTGTTCTAATACAGACTCTCCCTACCACGCGCCCAAGTCAGATCGTAATAGGGGAGAGTGGGGCACATTCGAACAGCACGATATTTTCAATTTGCAGATGAAGTAAAATAGAGCTATTATTCTTCTACATTACAGACTCCAAAAGAAAACATTATCCAGATTCGAGTGTGCCTGTGTAGGTTACTTCGCTAGCAATTGTAAAATTAACAAGCTGGTTTGGGCTGACAATGCGCCAGCTTCAGAACATCCCGTTATTTATTTTGTTCTCTGCTATTTTGAAATTTGCGAATATGACCTCAGATTCTTGATCAGCGGTTAAAAAAACCTTTCAGTACCAATTTCCCTAAGATTTCGAATGTTTTTAGTATTTTTCCCAGAAAATCGAACTCGCCATTTTGAATTTCACAAATTTGACTTCAGATTTGTGATCAGTGACCCAAAAAACCTCCAATTACCAGGTTTCATCCAAATCCCAGTGTTTTCAGTTTTTCTGCAGCATAGCGAATACGCCAAATGAAAATTTTGCAAAACTAACTTTAGATTCGTGTTCAGTGATCCGAAAAACCATATGATACCAAATTTTATTGGAATCCGTTGATCCCTTCTCAAGGTATCGTTATTTTGATTGTGTTTTTTAGAATTTTGTTATTCCAATATCTCGAAAAGTACCGAACCGATCAGAGCCAAAATCTAATAATTTCTAAGTTTGAAAAAGGCGCGTCGATTGAGACTAAGTTGATCAAAATCCGACCGCGCGTTCTCGAGATATCGCGCGGACAAAAATGTGGTCATATACATAATATACATACAGACAGACACACACACACACACACACACACACACACACACACACACACACCCAGACGAAGGGAAAAGAGTCGGAAGTGATTTTTTGGATCTCGAAACGCGGAGATTTAGTGAAAACTTAACTTTTTATTTTCGGGTTGATTACAATAACTTCCTTTTTTCTCTGAAAACAGAGTTCAAAATTTGACGCTTAACGAGCAGACTTTTCCAAGTTGATTCATAAGGCTGTAGCATCAAAAGCATCGCATACTATCAAAAGTACTTCCCACACATAAAATGGATACATACTACTTTGGGCCAAATCCGCTGTGTGAAACATTCAGCTATGTATCGTGAATGTACTCAGTTTTGAATTTCTCGATGTTTGTCAGAGAGTGGGGTACATTCGGACATGCGTCACAGCGCTGTATATTGGAATATGAAGTTCGTCGGATAGCTGGAGTACGAAAAGGTTGTAGGAGCTTCTCGACAGCGATCGCCGCAGTCGATGCGCGTCTTGTTCAAAACAAACATTCAATATTTCATGTCATAGAATGTGATACATATATATGATATATGTTAACAAAATTGTATGTATGATATATGTTAACAAAATTAAAAAAAAAAAAAAACTTGAGAGAAATATAATGATACAATAAAAAACTAATAGAAACTTTCCGAAAAAGTGTGGGCACTAACCTTAAGAAAAAATGAGTCAAGTAACTCAGAGTTAGAAAAAAAGGTGATATCCATCCTCTCAATTATATATGGAGAGGGTAAGGGGCGAAAGGTGGACGAACGGCTTCCCTCCACTTCCATTTCCCCATCATAATGTTTTTGAAGGGGGAAAAACTCTGTTACCACCAAAAACTAGAGATGCCGACCGTTTCGAGCAGACAGTATTGTAACGTATTCAACCATTCTTAACGACAGAGAATAATGTAGAAGCATCAGAGAATCGAGAGTAGAGTCTCAAATTTAAAGTCCGGATATCACCTGGCACAATACATTTTGCTACATCAAAACTTGGAAACATCACACACACACATTAGGAGAAAAATTACACATAGAATCAGCGCCACTTTGGAAACAACACTTTACATATGGGGCTGTCCACGTCAATTCACCTAGGCTCGTGACCGTAACTTTTTTGATTTGCTTAATAATTTTTTCTATTGTTGTACTTGCTCTAAAAGATTTTTCTGAATTTTTTCAGATTTTCGAAAAAATCCCTTTTTAAGTTATGATTTTTTTCGACCGAAAAAAAGGACCATTTTTAAAAAACTGAAAAAATTCACAAAAATCGTATGATTAACGTAAAACAGTTTGCCGATCGCGAAAATGTGGGCCGAATTTTTCTTATATTTTTTTTTACCTGATGCAAACTTTTTTTTTGTCAAGGGGACCAGTACAGCGTGATTCAACAAATTCTGCATACTCCAATAATCATTTATATCCTATCCGAAGTTCATTGCACATCGAAAAATTGACTTTTTGAAAAATCAGTTGTCGTAAGGTTTCAGGCACACGGTTGATCCGATTATGTCGCTCGACATCTCAGTTTCTTCGGAGAGCATTTTTTCATCGTGTGAATGAGGGTATAATTGGAGAGCAAAATTTTCGGGGCAAGTTATCAGCAAAAGAGTTACTGAATTGTCGCTAAATCTCGATAACTGACCATAAATTGTCACAGAATTTTTTTTTTCACCACACCTGCACGGAAAGTACGACTTTCGGCCCGCTGCGTGAACGGGAAATCGTGCTTTCCGATGCAGGGGGTGGTGAAAAATAGTATACAACCCACGGGAGTGAAAAAGGCCATCCCAAACTGCGTTCTTGCCACCCTCGCCTTCGGCTCGGGTGTCAATCTCACATGCAGTTTGGAATAGCCTACTTTCCCTCCCTAGATGTGTAATATACTATTTCAGTTTCCCTCATTCACGTGATGAAGAATTGTTCTCTGAAGGAAATGCGACCTCGCGAGATGTAATAGAATTAACCGTATGTCTAAAACCTCACGATAAGTGATTTTTAAAAAGTTAATTTTCCGACGTATAATGAACTTTGGATAAGATATTAATGATTTCTGGAGTATGTAGAATGTGTCGAATCACGCTGTACTGGTCCCCTTAACAAAAAAAAAAAGTTTGGATCAGGTAACAAAAATGTAAGAAAAATTCGGCCCACATTTTCGCGATCGGTAAACGGTTTAACGTTAATCATACGACTTTTGTGAATTTTTTCAGATTTTTAAAAATGGTCCTTTTTTTCGGTCGAAAAAAAATCATAACTTAAAAAGGGATTTTTTCAAAAATGTGAAAAAATTCCGAATTTTGTTTAAAACATGTTATTAAAACATGATGTTAGAATTATGGATATTTCCTGTACACACAACCAAATCATATTATACCTGTGACACAACTACAAATGAAAGGAGATTAACACGAGCAGAAGGGAACAGAAAATCCGTGAATAGTATTCATACGCGACAGATAGAAAAACTCAGGAGTTCTGCGGCTCGTCCCGACCCCTAAAATTCAAATGAATGTGTCTACGCGTCCAAGAAACTAGTGCGAAAACCGAGCCGTAATGTGAATCGACGCACCACAAGGAGCACTTCGGTCTGACCTCTTGGTCATTTTGGTACGTATACGTGGGAGTTCTCAACGTATATTGAACTGAGAGTGAAGTTTCGCATAGAACACTTTACAATTATTCTGAGAATTGCCATTTAAGGCTACAGCATATAAAATCAACGATAATTCAATAAAACTTGAATTCACAACAAAAAATAAAAGAAACTCTTTCTGACATTTAGTCATCGGTTATTGAGTACCCGCATGTGAATTCAATATTCAATATATTAATTATTTATTTATTCGGAAATATCATTTATTAAGTGTCTGTTCGATTCTATCGCATCATCACCACTATCAATATTAATTCTGTCTTGAATTTCTCATCATTTACTACACCTAACACAACACGCTATCCACAGACAACTGTTCCGATCCTTTCAAATTTGGTTAGTCCTCGGTGAAGATTGCTGTTAGTAGTAACGCCCAGCATTTCGAGAATGGAATTCAACCAACACAGTACTTCGACAGTACTTCGATCCTTTCGTTCATTAGCTCAGGTAGAGTAATCCTTTCCCTGAGGTAAATCATTACCTCATTGCACAAAATCACGTAGCTTAGGTGTTAATTGATCTAGATTCCGTAAAAAAGCCCCGAGAAGATCTCAACTCAAAACTTCTCAACTTTCCGTAGCGTAACTTTTATTGCACAAAATCACGTAGCTTAGGTGTTAATTGATCTAGATTCCGTAAAAAAGCCCCGAGAAGATCTCAACTCAAAACTTCTCAACTTTCCGTGGCGAGTACTATCAACTGGTGTAGCGATAAAATTCTGAGTGTAAAAAAGTTCTCGTGATCGGTACGAGATGTTATTCATATGTGGGGCAAATGATGTACAACCTATATCTAGACTCCGAATTGCAACTTCCAGAGACAAAAAGCATGTACCGAAATCTGAAAAATGGGCACTTGGGACGCAATAAAATAGCCCGAGATAGCGTAAACCCATCTTGAATAGAGCGAACTAGTCAATGGTAGGGTATGATAATAATGTAAGCAGTATAAAATTTGAAAGAAACTAAATATAGGTTAACTTTAACTTCCATTCTCATAAAAAGAGTAGGGGAGACCGGGGCTAGTTGATACGGGGGCAAGTTGATACAAACTGTATTGTGCGCAAGTGCGACTGTACACAATGGCGTCCTTTGAGTTGAGCGACTGTTTTCTAACCCACTTTTGTCTACACGTGTTTTTGACCACGTGTGAACAATGGCGTTGAAGTTATTTCAGTGAAATGGTTTTCGGTAGGGCAAAGTAAATTTTCTTGACGTGATTCAAAGTCAGTTAGCACCTGGAAACAAAATTTTGGGTGATTCTTCTGATCCTGGCTCTATTTGCTAATAAAAGGGTGAGGAAATTCCGTTTTTGTCAAAGGTATATCTCTACTCTTGTTTTCTGGACTCCTGAGAGACGCCAACAGCGTCACCGGGGGCAAGTTGATGCGTTTCGGAGGGGGCAGATTGATACAGTACACACGTTGTATCAACTTGCCCCAACTATGTTCAAGTTCCTTTTTTTATCGGTTCACAGAAAAAATGGTCCGGAAATATGTTGAGAAAACAAAACGGGGTGAGATACCTTTGGAACTTACCTGTTTACTCGTCATTATCATTTGTAGCTCTGTCTTATTTGATACGTACTTTCAATTTCTTATTGCATATTTTGAGCGATATTATTATTAGCGGTAGATATACCATGAATCCCGATTCGTATACTCATTTGTCTTGTCATGATTATTAGCTCAACTTTGAACGAAGTCATTCGCAACTCTTCCATCTGTCGTTACTTTATGTATAAGCTTCGTATTGTGCTTACTATCTAATTTCTTACCTACTAAAATATTTTGTGATAATCTCGTGCTCGAAAAAGCAAAATATGAGGTCGATTTAATAAATAAATATTTTCATAATTTTCTCGGATTTTTTAACAGTTTTCCATATCAGTATCAACTTGCCCCGGGGTGGGGCAGGTTGATACATTTTGTACGCGTCTACTCAACAGACTGTCACAGGCTCACAATTTCAATCATAAAATTTTCCTTTGGTACACTAATAGAGGAACAACTAGGGTATATTGCCATATTTTTTTCAAATTTTTATCACAAGAATTGTAGGAGTTAAAAATTGGAAACCAAATTTTGTATCAACGAGCCCCGGTCTCCCCTACTAGCAGTTCTTTCATTTTCCAAAGACCTTCCAGCTGCACCTCTGTGTTGGATACAACGCTTGAATTGCAGACACCTCGAACGGTCTGCTGTCCATTCCTTATAACTTGTTCTCCAACTACTATCTATCCCAGCAGAGTCTTCTGCAGTACAGGTTGTCCGCTTGCTGGTGACACCTACCTGGAACACAGCAACTTCCAGAATAACCCAGCTCCGATGAGCACATCGATGTTACCCGGGATGTTGAAGTCTGGATCGTCTAGTAGGATATCGTCTGGTACCTTGAACATGTCCAGTTCGATCTGGGGCAGTCTCTCTGTTATCTATGGTAGGATGAGATATTCCTTCTTAGCGCTAAACTGACTCGTGTTGAATTTTGAATTTTGAGTCAACCCGCAAGAATGTAAGACGGTTCATGCCGTTCAGGCGCACTGGCAAGCTGGGGGTATGGGCTCAGTCCGGCTACACTCGGACAAGGTTTTTGGGCCGTTTCCTTATCTCTCGTAAGAATGCGGGTGTTCCTATCTCAACTGCCACACTGCTTACTCTCCTTCCTCTCCCACTTCATAAACATCATTGTAATAAATGAGGGTATTTTGATTTTCATTTCTCTTACGATGCCTCTCGGGCCACAGTTTGCACACTGCATATTGCATAAGCGCTAATTTGAAAATGAAAAAATAAATGAACCTTACTGTATACTACGTAATCACATATTATTATGAGAGAATAAAACTGATAGTAAGTTACATGTGCAATTATTAACAACGATCCTAACATAGATTATGACAAATTCAAGATTCTGCTCGGAGAACTCAATTTTTACAAGAGACTGATGTTCGAAATGTGTAATATCGTAGGACATTCCACTTCTGTGAATCTAAGAAAAGACATCCAACACCTTAGCACTATCTATAAACCGTTACTCGTTCTGAATAATTAGCCTCCAGTATCTAACTATCGTCTAGATCAATCTTTTATGCTAAGATCTATGATAACCACCTTCTGTGTCTTTCTGTATCGATGTACCGATCTATGTAAGATCCTCGACTCACGACCACTTCTCCATTCTCGAGATCCTTTTTCCGTTTGCGATAAAGGATCGATAACCCGATAATCGAACGATAACACCTTTCATTTCACCTTAATTACAATTATCAAGTAAAAATATGAGAAATTGTGTTGGTAGTTATAAATTCTTCGTAGGCCGAAACGTAAAGTTTTAGTTGTTTTTTCCGACCTAAGATACCAAGAAAGAATTCTTATATTCATAGGTAGTAATAAATATATTAATAGGTAGTAGTAATAAAAGTTTGAACTTTCCGTGTACTGATAACTATTTTCAATACGATGTATATTTGATAGTGCATTGTGTATCAAGGGCGGAAAGAAGGCGATTTCACGAGTGCGAAGGTAGCCGGGTGAAACTCGCCTTCCGCCCGTGGTGCACACGATACTTTTCGCCCCCTCCCCTTGAAACCACGACTTTTCATACGTTCCGCCCGCTCGAAGTGGGCTGTAATGGAAATGTGCGCCCGCTTGCCAAGCGGTCACAATAACTCAGACCCGGTTCGCATGTATGAAAAGACACGTTTTCAAGGGGGGTAGGACGGAAAGTATGTTTCGCCCAAGCGAATTGGATTATGGGCGCATCGAAGAATTATACCAAGCTGGGTGGACGTGTCCAGAAGTTGCAGGTGATAACTCGGAGACATCAATGAATTCTTATTTTCACAAATTGTTCTTGAATAAACATGATTGTCAAGATTTACACAGCAGATAATTCGTTTAAAAAAAATCAGATTAACAACTAGAACTCCAAAATTTCTCACAATGCATAATCACTTTCTTTAATTGATGTATTCAATTTCATTGTAAATATAGGTCACATGGGATGTGGCCTGCGAACTGTCGAACGATATGCAGCCAAGTTTGGGGCCAATGGGATCGCAGGCTTACGAGATGGACGAATAAACAACAGCGGTCATAGAAAAACAACACTAGAACAAGATCGAGCTATGGTTGCACATACTGAGCCTTTCTGAGGAAGCGAAACAAACCCTCCCCCCTCCACAGGCCTGCGTTAGGCATACCTGGGCGAGCGAGAGAGAGAGGGTCTGTTTCGCTTCCTCAGAAAAGCTCGGTATGAGACGAGATTCTTCTCAGCGAGTTGGCAAAGTTCGCGCGGACCTGGATTTATCTCTATCTCATCGCACCGTTCGTAGATCTCTGAACGACGGAGGCCTAATTAACTATGTCACTGCGAAAAAAAAATTCATCTCACCGACAACTATAGGCTGAAACGCAACAATTTCGCACGCGAGTGCCTTCCATGACCGTCGAAGACTGGGGAGCAGTAATCTTCGCCAATGAGAAAGTTTTTTCAACTCACAAGGACTCTCGACATACTGTATGGAGGTAGAGAGTAGGGCTGTACGGTTTAACCGGCTTAACCGGCCAAGACGGTTAATCTGGTTAATTAGCCGATGGCTTAACCGGTTTAGCCGGTTAAACCGTACAGCCCTAGTAGAGAGGGCAACGGTATCACCCAAATAATATAAATCCTGAATGCAGAAGCAGGCGGGTTACTGCGACATGCTAGGGCTGGCTTACACTGAGAATAGGGACCTCCGATGTCGCAGATCGGGTTCCCGTTCTACGTGGTGAAACTTTAAGACCTCCGAATTAACATAGTTTTTCATTATTTATCGAATACGTCTTGGCTGCTGAGATATCGCGATTTAAAAATTTGAGATTTTTTGGCGGAGTGGGGCCTGTTTCGGCTCGCACGTGAAGTGCGTTAGGCGTAGACGATCAAACCAAGAGCCTGGCGTAGCTGACACGGTAAGATTAGGGGCTGGAACGCTGAAGGTTCACGGTCCGCGTTTCGGTAGAGTTTTTTTTTTCAATCTATTTTTCATACATTTTTTCAATCTTTCATAAGACTTTGCATATTATGCAAGTAAATAAGACAATTTGAAAATATGTATTACCAGTTTTATCTTTATATTCTAAGAGAGAAGTGCCCAGCTCTCTCTCTGTGACATCTCTCTTACGTGCTGTTTGTCATGGTGTCCCCACCTCTTGTCGTACAGCTGCAACGTGGAGCTTTCTGCCTCAGCGGTGTTTCTTCTTTTCACTTTTTCTGGAATGACTGGTTCGATGGCCGCCTTGTACAGAGTTCCAGACACTTCGCGACTCCTGCACAGTACTGTTTTTTCATCGACTTCCAGCCAGCAGTTCGAAACTTTGGAATTGAATTTACTATTCTTGTTCCGGTCTTGCGCTGCCAGAACAGAAAATAAATTTCTTGAATTTTTTCGGACAAACCAAACATCATTCAGCGTCATTTTGAAGGTTTTTTCTTCCGTGAATGATAGAATTTGAATGGTTTCTTTTCCAACGGCCTTGAGAGTTTCTCCCCCAGCCGCTTTGATGATACATGGTATCTGCAACTCCTGGAATTCGATGAACAGATCCGGACAATTTGTCACGTGCTTCGTGGCTCCGTTGTCGATTCATCATCCTGTCGAATTCATCTCAGCTACATAGACTTCGTCACTGATGATTTCTTCACTCGTGGAGACGAGGGCTACATTGGTATCAAGGGCGTTGCTCTGAAGAGTGACCTCTGTCTTCTTCTTCGGCGGTCGTCCGTCAAGCAATCCATTTCTTACAAGTGATAACCCAATGCCCCTTCTTTTTGCAGTAATTACACATATCTTCGTTCTTCGTTCTCTTCGCACCTTTGCAAGACGACTTGCCTGAATTTGCCACTAACGCTTCTTCATTGAGCTTCTCGCTGTCTGTATTAGTGTATTCTTCTTAAAGTTCCTTTCATACATAGGGTAAGGTTGCTATTGATGGACCCCCTAAGCAAAGTTAGTCATAAAAATTGGATTTTGAGTCGAAAATGCAAAACCACTGGTGGATGTTTTCTTCGAAACCTATTCTACAGAGCAGTCACGAGTGAGCAAGGTTATTGTTAATTTCTGATTATTTATCACCGATTTTCTGTTTTTTGAATTTGGTTCATTCATGGCAACTCTGCTCCGTGAATGGACCACCCCATCTCCTTCGATGGACCATTAAAATAATGAACATAAAACAATACAATGACCTAATGATCTAATATATTGGTAAATTGTAAATGATAAATTGATGACGTAGGAATAGATTTTTGAGATTTCAAACAAATTGTGGGTCAACCACGATAGATGCTCTCAACAGTGTCTTACAAACTGAAAAAAGGAATACCTTCCATACTGGTCCATTCATAGCGTTGTTGCCCGGTCCATCCATGGAAATTCGCCTCGCAACACATAACCTATTCTACTACCACAGGATGGAAAGATACCAAAAAAAGTATCGGTATCATTTTGAAGAGCGAAGTATAAGCTTCAAAACCATCTAACACGATTTAGGAAAAATCACCGATATAAGGGTTCAAACACGTTTGCAAAATTAGAAGAAATAAGATCAGAAAGGGTAAATTCCTACCTCGCTCAATTTCAGCACACCTACGGCACCCATGTGACTGTTTTTAACATGGCCACTCTTTGGCCATTAGTAGACTTGATTCGCACTGATAGCAACGCCAAGCACTAACACATACCTGAGATATACCACTGGTCCATCGAAGGCAACGGTCCATCGATAGCAACCTTACCCTACAGAGCTGAGTCGTTAACTCATCGAAATTTTTCTCTTCGTCCTTGGATAGTAGCATCCAACTTGACGGAAAATTTTCGAATTCACTTGGCGAAATTTGTAGTGTTTTGCACACTATAATCAGATCGGGAAAGGCATTCCCATTTTTTACTCTTAGCCCGTTGTTCAACTCTATCCACAGACTCCTCAACTTCGCGACACATGAGTGCTGACGTCATCTCCGCGCACCCACCTGAAGGCGAAAAAATCTACGCAGATCCTGAACAACTGATCCTTCAACGTGGCTTCAAAATGCTGTTTTGAAGCCTCCTACGCCTCTGGTGCAGACTCTTTATCCATGATTTTTCGGTAAACCGCATCTGTCAACGAGCTGGAGATCATGGACCTGGCGTAACTATTCGCCCTTCGATACTGATCGGATTTCAACTTGTGCTTTTTGATTTGTGCCTCAGTTGCGTCATCCGACAAGGGCCATGGTTTTTCTAATTTCTTGTCAATGACATCCAAAGCTCCTTCGTGGTAATCTAGCAAATCGCGCATTTTTCTCTTCCATATTGGCCAATCTGTCTAATCGACCAACGGCTTCACGTGCTTCGGCGAATCCCTTTTGAAATGCTCAAAGGACGCCACGCTACTATGCCACTCACTGCAGTTCTTACTTCACACGAATACTATTGCGTACACTGGCTCCATAACCTATTGTGTTTTTCTTGACTAAATCGACACAGTTCACCTCAATGTGCTTCATTTAATTTGTTATAGACCGAATCCATCTCAAATCGGGCAGGCAAGGCTAAAATGGAAATCGTGATTTCACGGAATTTTTTCAAATTGAAATATGTTTTTGTTCGACGAAAAAAAAGTTACCCGTATTTTTTTGTTTTGGAAAAAAAAATCTTGCTACGAAGTTATGGCTATTTGAACATTTAATCGTGCGCTACCAAAGTTCTTGAAAGAGGAACACTTTTTTTCTTAATAACGCTATATCTGCGGAACAGATCATCACAAATACTTCATCTTGGTCTCATTTTGTAGGGTTTTTCGCACTCTTTTGGAATTCGAAGAAAAATTTGAGGATTTTTGAAAATTGACGGAATGGCGTTCATTTTTCGAAAATTAGGGAAACCCGTTTTTCTCGAAAAGTGATTTTTTTATTTTCTCAAAAATCTTACACAATATGTGGGGTAATACGACGGATATATCCTATGAGATTCATCGATGCTAAAACACTGCTTCATAACGAGAAAAAAAAATTTCGTGCGTCACTGAAATTCGTCAATTCCTGTGCTGGTGTCTACTGTGTGAGCGTCGTTGAGATGTGTACAGATTTTTCGATCCAAATAATATTACTTGAACTTGATACATACGTACCTGAGGGAGTACATGGCCAAATACCGTATGATGTATAAGACTACCACGAAAAAAATATAAAATTTACAATCAGGGATTTATTGTAGTAATAATAATATCGTACAATAATAATATGATCATAACTACATAATATTAAATACTATATCTATAAAAAATATAATATAATAGTATAATAATAATATAATGAATATATTTGTATCTGTCGCATTTTGACTCGAATTCTCTTAAAATAAAGTTTAAACAAAATCTAATCCTGACAAATCAATTAACGATACATTTGGATCGGTCACAATCTGGCACATCGACCATCCATAATCTTTTTCCATTTTTCGTCTTTTCTCATCTTTTGTCTTTTGCAACCTTTTTTCATCCGCATTGTTGTTACTTTCGTTTTGCACGCATTTCTGTCCCGTTCACATTTTTGTTGCATTTCAACATTTGATCCCCTATACCTCACTGTATACCATACCACGAAAATAGAAGGATACTCAACAATATTATTATACGATATTGTTATTACTACAATAAATCCCTGATTTTTAATTTTGTATTTTTTTCGTGATAGTCTTTATTAGCAGATCAATATTCGGTCTACGATGTTATAGATCATACGGCATTTGGTCATTTACTCCCTCAGGTACGTATGTATCAATTTTTAGTAATATTATTTGGATCGAAAAATCTGTACACATCTCAAAGAAACCCACAAAGTCGACACCAGCACAGGAATTGACGAATTTCAGTGACGCACGAAAAATTTTTTTCTCGATATGAAGCAGTGTTTTAGCATCGATGAAACTTCGAGGATATATCCGTCATATCTCCCCACATATTGTGTGAAATTTTTGAGAAAATAAAAAAATCACTTTTCGAGAAAATCGGGTTTCCCTAATTTTTGCAAAATGAACGTCATTCCGTCAATTTTCAAAAATCCTCAAATTTTTCTTCGAATTCCAAAAGAGTGCGAAAAACCCTACAAAATGAGACCAAGATAAAGTATTTGCGATGATCCGTTCCACCGATATAGCGTTATTAAGAAAAAAAGTGTTCCTTTTTCAAGAACTTTGGTAGCGCACGATTAAATGTTCAAATAGCCGTAACTTCGTAGCAAGATTTTTTTTTCCAAAACAGAAAAATACGGGTCGCTTTTTTTTCATCAAATAACAACATATTTCAATTTGCAAAAATTCCGTGACATCACGATTTCCAGCCTGCCCGATTTGAAATGGATTCAGTCTATAATACATTAGTGTGTTCTCCAAACAATGCGTCTAGCGGACACTAGCGATCTAACCGACTTGCGAGAGGAAAGAACGCGGTTCCTTTCGAACGCGCAGTTAGCGCCATCTGTGCTTCAAGATTTTAATTAACACAAAGAGAATCCAACTTCAACAGGAAGCGTACCTCCGGCTGGAGCCAGGTAGCAGAGAGGTACCTGCCTGGCCCGGCAGTGCGTAGGAACGCGTGTACCTGCCCGGTGTTTACCTTGGTACAGACGTCGGATGTGTAAACCAGAGTACCTCAGGCCCTCGAACTCAATGAACGTCGGGAATTGTCTCTATAGCCTCTCTGAATGAACACTTATTGCCGTATACCTGATTTGGTTATTTCAACTTACAATATATTATACCTACACTACATGAACGTCATTATGCTATAATAATATAAGAAAAAGGTTATTCTAATAACGAATCAGAATCAATCACCTGCACATGCAAAGTCTTATAAGAGATTGAAAAAATATATATGAAAAATAAATTGAAAAGAAAGCCAACGAAAAAAAATGTACGGAGACGCGAACCGTGAAGCTTCAACGTTCCAATCCGTCGTCTTACCGTGTCACCTACGGCATATTTTGGTTCACACGTCTACGCTTCGCGCACTTCAGGCGCCGCAGGCCCCGGTGAACTTGTTTTAATAGAACGAACACTAACCGCCGTTGACTACATCCAAATTTTGGAAAACGTATTACTGCCTTCCGTTCGAGCTGTTTATCCGTCAAAAGAAGTACCAATTATCCGGATCGTCGAAGATAATAGCTCAGTGCATCAAGCAGGAATCGTACGTGAATGATATGCCGAGCGTCCTGATGTACAGTGATTCAACTGGCGAGCTAAGTCTCCGGACCTTAACATTATCAAAAATGTTTGGTCGGAATTGGGTCGAAGATGGAAACCAATCCAACATGAGCAAAAAGAAAGTCTGTGTCGCCGAGTTTTGGCAGCATGGGAACATTGAGAACAGCTACGAGCAAGGCCAGAATACACCGTGGCTTTGACGGGATCCATGCCTCGTCGGATGCGCGCTGTCTTATATAGTGAAAGTCATCCCATAAATTACGAATAATGTTCAACAATGACTGTTATCCGATAATTAATTGATTCTTGAATGAGTATTATTGAATACAATTTTTATATTTGCAATATCATTATCAAATACATCATTGTGATGATTATTCCATCATGAATGAATATTGAATATCATTTGAGTAACTAAATTACAGTGCGAGCTCCCAATAAGAGTCCACTCAATAAGAATGCTTCCCCTATTTCTCGCTCGAGCACTTCCCCCACTCCAACTCGAACTCTGAGCTCGAGTTTTTCGCGTTCGAACCTGTGAATAAGAACGCCCAACCTAAACGAAAAGATAGAGAGAGACAGAAAGAGTCAGTCAGCGTGCAGCGCGCGCCTGGTGGGGGTACTTGAATTCTCGGAAAAACTCTTCCCCTTGGGGGCTTTAGCGTTCTTATTGAGAGGTCGCACTGTATATTGAATTCATTATTATACATATATCATCAAAGAACATATTTACATCATAATCGATAATCATGAGTGAAAGAAATGAGAGATATAAGATATTAAAGTTAATTTTCGTTCAAGTTATTATTCGTGGTTAAGCAGTGAATGTCCAGAGACAGGGAATGAAGCGACCATAATCTCCAGTGGCTTTCAAATCTGTTGACCAGTTTTTTTCAAATACTTTTTCATCTAAACTCTGCCTAATTTGAAAATATACGGTGGAATTGATTGCATGATCATATACAAGGAAAAAAATCGTGTGTGAAAAAATATTGCAAAATCTGGTCAACAGATTTGAAAGCCGCTGAAGATTATGGCAGCTTTATTCCCTGTCTTTGGACATTCACTGCATAACCATACAATTTTTTGTTAGTTGCTCCGAAAGAAATTGGTTGTTTGTATTCCGAAAGCACTGTGCTGCTATCCAATTGTTGTATGTCCATATGTAATATTTAGGATCAGACTATGAGTCGATGCACTCCCAGCGTTACATTAAATTGAGTTTCTTCATTCACATATAAATAGTCATATATTTATAAACTCCTTCATAAGTGTGTCGCTAGGGGTCGTTCACATATTACGTAACGCGATTTTGGGTCATTTTTACCCCCACCGCCCCCTGTGTTAACAAAGGATCAACTCCCCCCCTGCCTACTTGTTACGTAACATTTTACAATTCCGTTTTTTGGTAACAAATTCGAGTGTTTCTATTCGTGGGGGCTAAACGGAAGATTGATGCGCCTCAATGCTGCCACTTTATTTCAAGAATCTTATTCAACAAACGGTTATAAATTTCTATGCGACGTGGGGCCAAAAAAAGCTGTGTTTCAATTGTTACGTAATAAAACATCAGGCCTTTTCCCTCCTTGACGTAACAGACCGTAACGTTCTACCCCCCGCCCCTAATCGCGTTGCATAATATGTGGATGATCCCCTACGTTTGTTTTCATTCATACACAAGTGAAAAGTGATAAATAGTTGACGTTGAAGTGCTGTTAGTACATTGATTGTTCGCCATTCGCATACAAACTGATGTTATTTTTTTTTTTGTTGACATCACGCTTCGTCTTCGATCACAGTGTATGAGTTTAAGATTATTATTTACTCCTATTCTATAATAATATGTTACGCAAGCTTGTTATCATCTTTTTCATCAGTTTCAGTAAATAAATCTGATGATTATAAAATTGGATTGAATGTTTCCACAATTAAACTTGATTATTATAAAGTTGGGCTGAATGTCTCACGATTTAGATTATTTCCTATAGTAAATATTATTATAACAGTAACCTTGTTTGGCTTTTGACGGTGTGGTAACTGACAGCTGTTGTGACCCGCCAAACTGCAGAACTTCGCTACTACCGATTTCAGAAAAAAGTCCGTTTATGTTCGGTTACATAATTCTAGGGCCGCCAGATTCGTTGTCCCTGGGTGTACCATTAGATATTCCTTAATGTCAGTCAGTCTGATCTCATCAGGGCTCTGCCCTCTCGACTTGTTGACATAGGAGAAAAGGAGTTTCACGACTTAAGCTCCGGGAACTGGCGTAAACTTGAACTACGGCTTGAGTGTAGGTGGCTGGATTGAGAGAATCTCGACTAAGTCGGATTGATAGCAGGCAGGGTCAATACTTGTGACAGACACATAGTAAGTATTTACCTCATGAGCTGAGAAGTAATGAAGAGGTGAGGAGGACGCGGAATTCCAGTTACAAGAGCCAACCGTCTAAGTTCAGCCCAAATGCTAGAGGCATCGGGAAGGTTTGGTATTTTACGTGGTATTCGCATTGAGCATATCTTGGAAAGCAACAAAATCACGTTTTCGGAAATTACGAACGCGTTTAACATACGGTACAATAATTTGAGTGGGTCATTCATAGACAAATTCGATAAGACTATACCCTGCAATAATAGGAGCGAAGGATTTTGAGAACGAGTCCAACTTCTCGACTGCATCTATAATGGCGACATCCAGCCATGACTCAGAGTGAGTCGTAAAGTGAGTGCTCCCGTGGCGTACAACATGGAATGCATGGCTTAGAACGAAGTTACGGAGGTGATTTGCCTCATACCTATCTGTATTTAGGTTGCAATTCGGATCCTCTGTTATAATGACATTGCTGCACCTAATAAGAAAATTTGAGATCAGTTCAGCAAAACTGTCTAATAGCTTGGCCTTAGGTCGACGGTAGGCAAATGAGAAAAGGATTTTGTCACGCTGATATCAAATCTCTGCCACAATAAACTCAGGCGACTTGGAAGTAGGAGAGGGCGATGAAGCAAGGATGTTACAGTATACAGAGTTATGTACATAGATTTCAACCCCGCCTGCCATTTCCCCAAGTCTGTCGTTACGTAGAAAGCAATAATCTTTAATGGCAATATCATTATCAGTTATATTACGATGCAACCACGTTTCAGCAACAGAGATCATATGATAGAACTTCTTCGCAACGAGCGATCTTATATGATCAATGTGCCCCAAAAATGAGTTTACATTGAGACAAGCAGCCTTCAGATTAGAGAGAGAATTAGCGGACCGATAGTAATTCGCCCGTTGACGACGTCCGGAGCGGTGGGTCGTGGTCAGTTGTTCTCGGTTAAAAGGACCAGATCCCCTTCAGACCGAATTATCAGCGGCTCAGACGCTGACTCGCGCTTGACATGAAAAGATCCGATTTTCGTCCAGACAAAGCGGAAGCCGAGCTGTCTAGCTCGATCTCCGGTCTTCCCCAACAGTTTGGAAGTTGATGGCGGAAGATGCTCATTTACGAATACCGGGCTGTGGGGATGGTCGCTTGAGAGTCCAAGTTCATCGGCATAGACAGAGCCTCTGACTCGATTTGCGGCGAAAATGCGGTTTGGGCAGTCCACGGAGATTACGCGAACCAGCATTGAAGGTAGTTTGCCCGTAGCTCTTGGAGTTTTAAAACGAGCGATCTCGAGTAACTCACCGTCTTGAAGACTGACCGAGAGAAGATTCAAGACAGAGCGGAAAATAGTCGGCAGATGCTCAGCATCCACCTGGGGGACACGAACAATTAGTAAATTTCGGCTCAATGCGTTGCGCTCAAGCGTTTTCACCCTGTTAACTAGTTCTGCGTTTCCTGCGGCGAGTCTGGCCTCCCTCACGATTACCTGAGCCTCGAATCAGTCATTTCGTGCAGTGAACGCCTCGACTTTACCTGCCAGCTCAGCAACAAGTCCCGTCGTTGACTGTGATAAGGTTTCAACCTTGGAAGCGAGTCCGTCGATTTTAGTATCTGTTTTCATGTTTATTTGCACCGGGATGGCGCGAACTGCTGCAAGAACATCTTCTAACGCTGATGGTTGAGGGCTGGGAGAGAGATAAGATGGGCCGGTGTGAAAAAGAAGTATCAACAGCATCAGCAGGCGCGCTGAATAGATAGTCTGTCGGCGCTGCAGAGGAATCCGAAGAGCCCCTAGGGCCAGTACCGTTGACAGCATCCAGGGCTGTGACATCCTGCCCCAGGATTACAGAATTCGGCTCACCGGAAGCCGACGTTGACGAGATGGGGAACGAATTTGAGGCAATAACCAGTGGGCGAGAGTAAGACGTAGATGTCATCGTAGGAGAGGTGGTCGTGGTGACTACCGGAGGGACAGTCAACGTTGCAACACTGACTGCAGTCACTGCCGCAGGTAACATAGATGAACCCAAGCAGGTTTGGTTTGAATTTAACCCAGACTTGGTCACTTGCTTAGTACGACAAGAAGCGCAAGTATAGTTGAAAGCAGGATTCTGAACAACTGTAAGTGGTAATTTCAGCTGCTGCTTGACACAAGCATGGCGGAAGAAAGCATCGCATCCGCCTTGGCAAATGGTCATTATACAGCGTTGCCAAGGCTATCAACACAGGCAGCAACGAGCAGAGACAAAGGTCGCCAGACCAGAGATACGGAAAAGTTCAAAAGTCAGTGAGGCGTAACTACTACACCATAACATTTTGACGTAGAGAGCCTCTCATACATTCACACACCGAAAGTCGGTTGGGAAAAACACCAGGAATTTAAGAAAAATTGGGAGCGAGAAAGTTGACACGTCTCACTGGTTACGGGGACGTCAACCTTTTCTTGAATGCAGTTTCGAAGGGTTGCCGGGACTCCCTTTCTCTGTCCTACTAATCGAAATCTTTTGTTTGCATGCACCTGGCCTTAGCAGGTCAGAACCTGACCCAACAAATACGCAGAAGTACAAGTCTCTGCCTGCGGAATGAAAGGAAGTCCAATTTTTCACAGAAATGATGAAAGAAACAAACCGTGCCTTACCCTACTGAAAATGATTTTATAATTAATCATATAAAAAATCACCCAGTAAACTACATGGTTGATCATATGCTAAATGATAAAATAAATGATAAAATATTATGACCGATCTCAGCGTACGATTTACTGTGCAATTTATCATGTGATATTCACACGTATATGATTAATCACAAAGTTTATCATGTGATTTTTCTCCTGTTCACGACGAAGAAAAGAAAAACAATCTTTCCCGGTGCGGGATCGAACCGACGACCTCAAGAATCACAGTCGGTTATGCTACTGCATGAGCCACGCCATCTGTTCAACGTATAAGATTGTTTGACAAACATGAAGCTCAACCTGAATCCTTCGATATAGTGCTTCATGATCATACAACAGTCTTGTATTTATAACGGGTGGTGTGGCTCATGCGGTAGCTTATATTGAAGAGTTGAAGCGAATGTCACCTGAAGGTCATATCTTCTGAGATTTCGGTGGTTGCGATGTTTTTTTTCAAATGGGACTGCCTACTTTCTTGCTTACTGCGAGGAAGCTGGCATGAAAACCTGCTCAACTATCTGCAACAACATAACCTTCGAATGACCTTCGGATCCAAAAATTAATGATTAAATTATGGAGGTGCATCGTCTAGTCGTGAGCAGAATCATAGACGAGATGTCTCCTAACCTTGAGGGCTCACCCGTGATCGATACTGAAAGACGTCCAGCACGACTGGTGGGGGTGACGATGTTGCTGGGATGCCTCACACTCCACCAGAATTCTGTCTAATCGTAAGGGAAGGTCACGTGGATTCCTTTCGGAAGAGTTTCAAGGGAAAGGCAGCAATTATCGGTATAGCCTAGCATGCAATAGCGTGGGAGAAGCCAAGACTCATGGCGTCACTAGAACCAATTATTACCGAATCTATGAAAATTAATAAATGGGGCGACACTTGACCTATCGGCGCTCAGGAATTTACGAACGTGAACTTCGTGTGAGGGCGAGCAACGGAATAGCCACCTGGCTATATATTGGCAACACCAACGAGACTCGCTCTCTTCTACGCTCCGCTGTCTTCCGACTTGGACATCTCCAGCCTCGCTACGAATTCACCGCCTCTAATTTTCCTCCTCTTGCACTCCACTTCCCACCTATGCGTAGGCTCAGCGAGGACACCAAGAGTATTGCAAACTGGTGTGTAGCTAACCAGCTGCTCCTCAATGCGGGCAAGACCAGAGCAGTGATATTTAGCAGTGCAGCATATGTTCGTAGGCTTGATTCTTCTGTTATTACGACTGTCACTGTCGCTAGAGATGCTATGAAATCCATGGACATTGTCCGTTACCGGTATGGAGACAGCAAACAGTCGGTCTCGCTTCAACTCGATGATCTTTCGAACATTCCATGTCAATATTTTCGAAAATAAGCGGTAAAGAATTCTGAAATTTTCAGAGAATATCCGGGTAGTAGCCCTTGGTACCTGCGTGGTTTTTTTGTGAAATGGGGTTGGATTCCTGAGAACTCCAGGAAATCCCCATGAATTCTCGGAAATCCCCGTGGATTCTGAGAAAACCCAGGAATTCTGGGGAATCCCAGGAATTCTGGGAAATCCCCGAAAATTCCGGGAAATCCCCGGGGGTCCTCAATTCCTGAAACAGTGGCGGCGGTGGCGGCGGCAGCGGCGATATATCTTTATAATATAGATCGATATAGGGTAGCCTGGTCCGAAACCGACCGCCTAAGCAGCGAAGGCAATGAAAGTGCCTGAAATTGATTTTTCTGTTCAAACCAAATTTTCATTCCCTAGAGGGAACGTTATTCTAAGATTTGAGCACCTTCACGAGGTTTTTGGGTACCGTTTGTTGAGGATACCGAGGCCGTAATGAGTGTCTGCAGATTGGTCGTTCTCAAAAAGCTTCGTCCGAACCCGACCTCCCCATGGTCCGAATCCGACCCCCTATTTTTTGCAGCGGATCAAAGGAAGAGGCAAAATTCTTAAGTTATTTTGCAACTTGTTAGCAAAACAATACGATTTGGGGATAATTTTTGAATTTATTTTAGAACATTCGAAGGTCTGTTGTAGAAAGTACAATTCAACGAATGTGTCGATTACAATTTTAATCGTTGTCTAAGCTGTATTCTGCCTCACGCCAACTAGGTGCGAATAACCGACAGACTAGTATATTTCGATACAAGAGGCCAAACGAGCGTTTTGCGCACTGCGAGTCTGGAGGCAGTACGAAGCCGAGGCTTCGTGCGGCCTTCAGACAAGCAGTGCGCAAGAAGCGAGTTTGGCCCCGCGTATCGAACACTGTTTTTCTTTATGAATGTAATGCAAAATCCGAGATCCGTGGAATTGAAAGACTTCCAGAATCCACAGATCCTCGAAAAACTGTACCTTGGCAGACCACTGTGCGTGACGGCGGGGTCCAGGGGCGAAGCCCCCGTGGGGAAGTTCGGGGGGGCGAAGCCCCCCCGACTCAAAACATAACCTAAAATCTAATTCTTTTAAAATTTCTTTCGGCAAAATGGCACAAAAATAATTTTGTAGGTTAACTTTTTTTTTCAATACTTTAGAACAGTCTTTCTTTTTTTATTAACACTTTTGTAAGTCTTTCATATCATATTCATATATCAACGATTATCTATTTTCAAACTTATATTGACATTTGTAAGAGTCTTTTTTTATATCATATTCATATATCAACGATTACTTATACTATCTTATACATTACATCGTAAACCAACTTTTTCATAATATTATATTAACGTTACTATTTTATAGTATTATCGCATATTTATCTCTTTTTGACACCATTGTCTTTGGATACATTTTTTGTGTTTACTCGTTATTGTGAAAAATGTTGACGGTACAGTTGGTTATATGATAAGCACATGCGTCGTTTGCCTTCTTTGGAGATCCGATGTTTTCTTTGTCCGTGTGTGTTGAAATCTGGTGACTCGAAGATGACGCGGCTGATGGATCTGACGATTGGACTGTTGATGCGGCTGATGGATCTGACGATTGAACTGTTGATGCAATTGGTCGATATAAAAATGCAGATTTTTTCTTAGCTTCTGTCATTTCAATTGAGGCGGTAATTTTCGAGTAAGTTCTTTTCTTGTTCCCAACAGAATCTCCCAGATATCCTTCTGCTACCGCAGTTGATTTCCAACCACCATGCCTTTTTAGTTCCGTGATATCAGCCCCTGCATCCACGAGCAATGTTGCTGATGTACGTCGAAAACTGTGCCCCGAGTACGAATCGGCGTTGTACTTTCCCAAAAATGCAGCATTTTTTTTAGGCATCATGCCTATTTTATTGGTTCCAATTACTTGGTTAGTGCATTTTCCTTTCTGATAATTAATCAGAAATGTGTTGCTCATCAGATTGGCAGGACGCAGCGCTTGATACTTGCGAATGATATCACGTAGTTCTCCCATAATTACGAAAGATTTTGGGTCCCCATTCTTGGTCTTCGGAATCGAAATAAGCAGAGTATCGTTGGTATCTGTGATATCATCTGTGCGGATATTGTAAATTTCCTCCCGACGTAGTCCACCAGCCATTCCCAAGATCAAAATAAACTGCAGCAAATACGTTACAGTTATTCTTTTGTTATAACATTTTCAAGAGTCTGAAGAATTGTGAGATAAAAATAAAATTAGGAAAATTTCAAAGATTCAATTTTGTGATTATTTAAAGACTTACTTTTTCAACCAAATGAGAACTGTCAGGGGCCTGTGTACAAAACTTGGTAATGTCGTCGGCGGTGAAAATCATAGCCTTTTTGGGACAGTATCCCTTCGCTTGTTTCTTCATGTAGGAAGTGACTTTTTCCCACGATTTGATGTTAACGTTTTCGTAAGCAAGTAACGTGCATTTGAGCATCGAGTACCTTGACCAAACGGTTGGTGGTTTTAGTTTTTCGACTTCAACCAGTTCGTTTACGTACACCAACATAACCTCTTCGCGCATATCCTTTTGGGCAATTTTTTTCGCGGTCCTCCATTGCACGAATCTTTCATAGACAGCCAAGTACTTGGCTTTTGACTTAGCCGGCAACAAGTTAAGGACGATGTTGTCGGCTTTCTCTATTATTGTTTGCATTTGTTCATAGCTTTCAATTCCTTCTTCGTCGCCGAAATCCATGGTAACACGTGGTTCGTATACAGAGATCAGTATCGTATACACACGCCCAACCTCAAACAACTCGGTGTTACAAGGCAACCGCCCGCGACGCTAGATGGCATGAGTATAATAGCAGTGAGCAAAATAAACCGCTTGCGCCGCTAGATGGCACCAGTAATAACAGCAGTGGGCAAAGTATTTTGCCCACCGGTCGTAACATTTTGCTTACTGGTGAATTTACTTTGCCCACCGGTGAAAGGATATTGCGCATCGCCTTTGTGCACAGTGCGGCAATCGGCCATTTTGGGCGTCTGTAAGCGGTGGGCAAACGAGGATTTTGCATGCATGTGTAAAGAAAAAGTCGTTTTTTGAAGCTGGCAGTTCCCCGTTTTTCTGTATTTGTTTTTGTCGCTGTTTTTTTGCTCGCTGCTTTTTCGTTTCTTTTTTTCATTCCTGTTTACGATTTTCTCCTTTTTGTTTGGCTTTTTACGTTTGAACGATTACCCCATTTCTAAAAAAAAAAAAAACATGTGTAATTACTATCAGAAGTCATTAAATCACAGTTTGACTGTCAAAAACACGCTACAAAATCTTTAGTGCACAAGAATATAGAGGTCAGTTTCGGACCACCCCTTGGCATTCGGTTTCGAACCACTACGACTTTTTTCAAACAATGACTTCCCGTTCACTTGCAACGATGGAGGCGATATAAATTTGATTGTGTGTGTTCAAGTCTAGGCCATAAGCAATCAAAACAACCTACCGTTGGATTTTTCTCGACACAATAACACACTTTAAACTGAAGATCTGTGCAGCTCAAAAATTAACTTCACTGCTGTCAAAACAAAACACGGCGCAAAATCATAGAATAGAAAGAGATGAAAAAAATGTCGATGGTGATATTTGAAGGCTCTCACAACACCGACAATTTGGAGTTAGAGAGCACCTCCAAATTGTCGGTGTTGTGAGAGCTTTCAAATATCATCATCGACGGTTTCTGTGGCAACACAAATACTGAGAAACATGGGGGGTCGGGATGGGACGACCGGTCGGGTTCGGACCACGCTACCCTATTAAATATATTGTAACGAAGGATGGAACCCTGCTACGAATAAATTAAGAGTCCTCCCCAAATGTTCAAGGCGGCACGTGTGGGAAAATATTTAAAGGAGAAGAGGGTTTATTTTACGGGTGAAAATATACGTCTGTTCAGTTTTAAGTCTGAGCAAGGACTGTTTTTACAATCATACTGGTCGCCGAAGCGACCAGAGGATTCAGTTATTTTATAAATGTTGGAAGATCGACGATCAGCGTCAATCTACGCAGGGGGTCGGAAGTATGAAAGGTGCCTTCGTTACACTATATTAAATAGGTCATTTTTCAATCAATAGGTTGTTGTTTATAAGTAACGTATATTTAAATTATATTGCATATATATAAATGAAACTATCGAGTATTTTGGTGACGCGCCCCATTTGGGTTCCTAGACACGGTATTTTTTTCGCAAATTAAAATTTTTTTTCTGTTGTGCGCGGCCTCGTGCGCTTCGCGCACTCCCCGGGGTTACTAAAAACTATCCACCTAGCCAAAACCATGCAGCTACAAGTCTGCAACTGTACACTTGGCTACCACAAAATTTGACATTTCATACATTTGAGGTTCGTGTCAATGAACCCCAGTCACTAAAATGACCGATTGATCGGGTCTTTCCGGAAGACTTCGGGTATTTCCGGAAGACTTCGGGTATTTCCGGAAGACTTCGGGTCTTTCCGGAAGACTTCGGGTCTTTCCGGAAGTCTTCGGGTCTTTCCGGAAAACTTCGGGTCTTTCCGGAAGACTTCGGGTGTATTTCCGGACGACTTCGGGTGTTCGTGGGGGATTCTGGGTAATCTCTGGGGTTTTCCGGGAATTCGTGGGGGATGAGGTTAGGTTAGGTTAGGTTAGGTTAGGTGGGGGATTTCGTGGGGGATTCTGGGTAATATCTGGGGTTTTCCCAGAATTCGTGGGGGATTCTGGGTAATCTTGACACGGCGGCGGCGATATCTTTATATAATATAGAGCGATATATATATACAGAGTGGAGGGGAGGGGATCTGGAGGGTCCGCCTGGGGGTCGTCGTCGTCGTCGTCGACCTTCGAAATCTTGACACGGCGGCGATATATTTATATAATATAGAACGATATACTAGCTTTGCCCCCCTGCGCGCTTCGCGCGCCCATCCCCCGATTCAGGGGTAGCACGTCTAAATATCCCAGTATTTTGATCCCATGACAAAAGAGTCCGGTCAAATGGCCACATGACCATAATAACACCCGACCAAATATCCCAGTCTAAAATATCCCCGGAGAAAATGTCCCTGGTCAGAATATATATCCCCAATGAAAATATCCCAAGTAAAAATATCCCTAGTCAAAATATCACCAGGAAAGTATTCCCGGTCAAAACTTTTCCCGGTCAAACACGGGACCCCGTGCCTGCAACATAGGATCTTTATGGCAAGAAAATCATACAACACACACACACATGATACAACGTAGACGGTGTTCTATGGCGGGTCAAGTTTACAACTACATAATTTTGGCTAGAGGGATAGTTTTTCGTTAACACAAAATAACTAACGGACGAAAAGCCAATACTTGATGCTGTGTTGCAGGGATATTAGCATTGAAAATGCTTCTATTTTGGGTGACTTTAGAAAGTACAGGAGACAAATCGTGGATGTAACGTTTTAATTGCTGCAGTCGCATGTAACGTTTTAATTGTTGCAGTCGCGGAGTGGATAAATATGATGGGCATGGGAAGTATGAAAGTTTCTTGTTTTAATATAAACAAGAGAACCGAATGTGGATTATGGTTAGTTATACCGTGATACTCGAAATGTCATCGAGTACGTCGCAAACTGACAATTATACCACGATGGATGGAATGAATCCTAGTACTTCGAGAACTGAAACTAATGCCGAACGGCAACAAATGTATCATAAACGGAGACGTGATATAAGTGGGGGAGATATGTGTGAAAGAATAAAAAAAACCTAACAGTGGAGCGGAACGCACATGCGGAACGTATAGTAATTTGAAAAACATTTTCAATGCCTAAGATTCTTGCCCCACGGGTGAAACCTGTAGATTTTTTTACTGGGGATATTCTGATCGGGGACATTTTTACCGGGGATATTCTCACCGGGAATATTCTGACCTGGGACATTTTGACCTGGGATATTGTAGTTATGGGGCATATTATCGTGTGAGATTTTGGCAGTGATATTTTGTCGGAGATATTTTGTCGTGGGATATTTAGACGCGTAGCCGATTCAGGTTGATATTATGCAATATCGTTCTAGATGTTGAAAAAAAAATTAAAAAATGTATATGGAATGAAAAAAGAGTGGATTTTTTTTCAAAGTCGCCACACTATGTGCTACGCACGCGAAATAGGCTAGGCTTGTACAGGGTTTCTAAGGGATTCTCTATCTGAACGGGGTTCACATAGGGGTTCTGAGGTATTCTTGAAATGTATAGGGTTGACATAGGGGTTCTGAGGGATTCTTCATATGTACGGTGTTCACATGGGGGTTTTGAGGGATTCTTGACACCTACGGTGTTCACATGGGGATTTTGAGGGATTCTTGACACCTACGGGATCCACATGGGGGTTCTGAGGGATTCTTGACATCTACGGGGTTCACATGGGGATTTTGAGGGATTCTTGACACCTACGGGGTTCACATGGGGGTTTTGAGGGATTCTTGAGACCTACGGGGTTCACATGGGGGTTCCGAGGGATTTTTGCGAGGGAGGGGAGCGGAGGGGGAGGGGAGGGGTCCTCGATTCCTGAAACAGCGGCGGCGGCAGCGGCGATATATCTTTATAATATAGAACGATATATATATATTTAATAATAATATCAATAATATATATAAAATAATATATATTCTGGAGATATATATATTGTTATAAAGGTACCCGTTATATCAGGGGAGGTCATAATGAGACGCCCCTGAACTTAGTATTCTGAGGAAATAGTTGATAGAAATAAGTGATACCAAATATCTGAATCACTGGTTGCTGCGTCAACCAGTATTATTGTGAAAACAGTCTTGTCCCAGACTTTAAACTCTGAACACGTATATTCACTTGCTGAATAAACATATAATTTCTTGCACCTTAAACTTGGTCTCACGTGTCGCCTTTATCATTTCGGGAGAACCCTTTATTTATTAGTAACAAGGTCCCATCCTTCGTTACAATATATAAGATATATAATAGATATATCTAGGACTTTTTATAAAAGCGACTCAGGCCACGTCTGAGCGCTAGCTCGTTACTAAAAAATTACCTGTCAACTCAAGTTCAAATAACTGACTCACAGGGTAACGAGAATCTTTAATCACCCTGGGTTATCGCCACCCAAGGTAATAAATAAGTAACTGATTAGGTCGCGGCTCAACGGGTAAAGCCGGTGTTTGGGCGCCAGTTGCCTAACGCATCGCTTCTCTTCAGCAGCAAAGTATTTGGTAGAGATGCGGGGAAACGTTACGCAAGCCGAGATGGAGGGGAGGAGTAGGGTTGGCAGCAACAAACTTAGCTTTTCAAATCAACTAATAACGGGCAATTGATTCAAACGGAATTATGCGAATCTCCAAGGATTCAATTGATAAAAAAAAAGAATATTAAAGCAAATAATTAATTCAGCCCAGGGCTGAGGACTCGGAAGAATAAAAATAAGATTAATTCCCCGACAAGCCCGGGTTATCCAGCAAGAGCAAATCAACGAGCCTCAGCATAATAACAAGAGCTTGAAACTAAATCAGGTGCTACGCCGAGTTTGAATTTCAACGGTCGTGAGGCGACCGCCGAACCTAATATTTAACTTACTGACTACCTCCTAGAATATAATGTCACAAGAAAAATGAACAGTAATTACTAATCAGCCCTCCGAGGCAATAATGCTCGATAAATAAACTCTAATAAAACAATAAACATCCCTACAAGACTCTGGCGCAACTTACTCTCCGATGAAAGCCACGAGGCGACGACAAAGACAAGTATGACGGATGACGCCACGAGGCTAAACTCTCCGCGAGGAAAAAGACTCTACTAGGACTCTAATTCAATAATACTAGAACGTACGATAGCCCGCGCTCCGCGCGGGCACAATCATTTTCGAATCTGATGTGAAATTCCTAAGATACCTAAATAATGTCAAAGATGCGAAGGGTGTGAACTCGGTCAAAATTTGGAAATTTATTTTCTGTAACCAATTCTCCATTTATATCTTCGACTACATCGACATCATGTGCTGCTACACAACGTTCGACTGCAGGTAATTCTATCGCATCGTTTGAGGTACTTAACATGCTGTCACCTACATTTAATACGAATTCTGCAAATTTCAATTTCTTTAGGAAGAACTCTCATGTTACGCGTGATGGAGATTTTTTGGAATGTGTCCAGAGGAGACTACTTTTCATGGACAAATTTATTATTTCACTCTGAGTGCCACGTGTTTTAAACAGCAGGAGTTGTATGAAGTCTCCACCAAGAATGACAAATTTGCCTCCAAGGATTGATTCACTATTTTCCATATTACCCACTGTTTTATATCACTTTCAATGCATATTTCGGGGCCATTGGTACAGCGTCCCAGATTATTACGTTAATTTTTCGTAGGTCTTCACCGATCTTCACCTTCTTTTGATTGAATTTCGATGTTCGACGTTGAGTCGCAAATCAGAGAACCGGCAATCCTAAAGTTCTGTGTACCGTCCTACCAACGACGCACAATCATTTTTGAATGTCATTCCAAATTTTGTGGGTTACTATCTCGAAAAACTTGAAGGGGTTGAAGGGGTCAAAAGAAGTTAGGTTAGGTTAGGTTAGGTTAGGTTCAGACTATGTTAGCCTTAGGAACCCCAGACTAAGCCTTTTTTGGACATTATTGCTGGAGCAATAAAAAAGATGATTAGTACACTTTTTTCACTCGAATTGATAATTCATCGACCTTTCTTCCCGTTAAGAAAATCCATTTAACTCAAAAATAATCAAAAGTTACTAATAATAGCATTAGGCGATTTGTGCGTTACCATATAAAACGGTTAACTCAATATCTCCAAAACCGCTCACATTTTACATGGTGTGTTGCGAGCAGGATTTCGTAAAAACGTTTGGAAACAATCAAAAATGTTTCATTGAAGAGAACAAAGATTCATTTTGCGAATAAAAAGTTGATTTCATTCCATCTTTAAAGAAACGAAATTCTGCGATAATACACCATGTTAAATGTTATCTGTGTACCTTAGTTCAAATATCCAGCGAGATTGTTCACGCAGCTTTCGAGATTGGATGGTCACCGTTTCACGTAGTACCGCACAAATCGATCAACGGTATTAAGATGAATTTTTGATAAGCTGAATGGAATGTTCTTGAATAGCATTGAAGTAATTCAATTCTGAAAGAAAATTTTTTCAAGTACTTGTAAAATTCGCGGCACATTGTTCCGCCCGATTCAACCTCACGATGTCTCATTTTTTTTCGAGGAAAGATCCGTCGTTTGAATTTCAACGGACTATGCGAATCGATCAATTAATTGATATATCTCCGACTGAGGAGAGTCACTCGATTCGAGTGTTTTGTACAAACCTCAGGGAGAAAGAAAAAAAATCGAAAGAAAGAATAATTTTTCGTTCGAGTGAAAGGTTCCCCCGGCCCGGCGTCGATTCTTTTGAACCTATCATCTCCTGAACGTGGGGATCTGATTTAAGAAACAATCATTTGAGAAGTTATGGTCAGCCATCTAAATTTCCAGAGAATTTTTCCTCTCATTTGCAAATAACTTGACCCGAATAATGTCGTCGATATCCTGATATTGATTCGCACGATGAGAATTTGTTCACTGAAAGAAAAGTGAGACTTTGAGAGGTTGAAACAGACAGACGGGTGCCTAAAACCGTACGAGAAGCGTTTTGAAGAATACTTCGAGGCTTGCTCGTGAAAATAACAGAAATTGAGTAACTGGCGTTGGTTGTTGAGACCCTCCGTCTCAGTTCAGCAATCGCTAGAACTGTCCGGTTTTTTTTTACCGCCAAATCTTTTTCGTGGCAATGAACGCATACTTTCCTTTCTTGTTGTTTACACAACATGATTTTTGTCACTGACATTCCCAGTTACCTCACCAGAATTTAAGCGCATAAGTATTTTCAACACTCGTAGCTGCGTTGCTGACGCTGGAAAAACAGATTTTATTCATATTTTAAACGTTCAAATCACAAATGAAATCCATGAAAGAAATACGGATAATTTTCCATCACGGAAATGTGGCATGAACAATACCTGGCGGTAGGCGGTACAATAACAATACTTTGTCGGTAGAATTCTGCGAACATCTTATTTTCACTTAATATGTAGACGAGTTACCATTGATACGATTTTCCGAGACCATAATTTTAATTGAAACGATAATCCACTGCTTCGTACCACTGGCACTGAAATCCGACCTTTCTTTCACGTCCCAAACGTTCAAATTGAATTTTTTACTCTGTACTTGATACGCACAAAAGTAAGAACTGAAAACTAAGAATTGTAGAAGAACCATCTCTCGACACCTTTGGCAGGACTGATCTGACAGGTGACAGGTGACAGGTGACAGCTCTCAGCTCACTTCAGACTGTTTCAGAACCATGAACAGCGCCGCGCAACAGTCATTTATTTCCCCGAAAGCCAATCAGAATGGGTCGTAAGCGACAACAATGGGTTCGAGATAATCATGACACCTACTTTTTAGGTGTGGAAAAATTGTCTCATCACCCCCTTGGCGAACTCTGGCTTCGGTCGGCAGTTCGAAGGTCAGTCTCAATCTGAACTCGAGATCCAAGGAACCAAAATTGTCTATTCTCAGACCGCAAATAAAATACAGAACTCAAGGGATCCGTTCAGATTCACTGCAAGTAAAATGAAGCCACTTACTGTAAGAAGACCAGCGTGTATCAAGACCTCCTGAGGTTAATTTACTACGGCCAGGGGTCGTACACACTCAAAACGCTCAAAACTCTAAAAGAAACGCTCAACTCAAAAGGACTCAAGATTCGATGTTGAGTCGTCAGCTACCCTCACGTGGCTGCGTCCCCCTGGAGGAAGTTTTCAGCCTTCTGGTACCCCCCTGGGTCTGTCTTTTACCTCCGCCGATTCTTCACCTCAGGGTCTCTCAATCGTCAGTGGTGTTCATGGAGAACGGATTACCTCAGAGAATTAAAAAAATGAACCCAAAAAAATTACTAATCAAATTAACAACACAAGTTTGTCCCTGTCGCCATCGAGAAACAAGCTTTCAGACTGTTCTGAACCAATCCAATTGTCTGTTCCCTAGGTGACAATTCATTCAAAATCATTCTCGCTCACAACACTCCTAGGAAAATAAATTTACTTACCGTCTAGGGTTCAGGGAGCTGCAACTAACGAGGCGAGCCAAAGCTGCCACGTTACAAGATATAACGCAATTACTTGTTTATATAGTAACGTACGTGTTACACCACACGTGGCAAAGAATTTCATTAATAAGCATAAACCATAACTATGGACATTTTTTACAATGCTGCGCTACGCTCGTTTGCTTGATGATATCACCACTCTACGGATACTTATATACAGCGTGTATTCCTAACGACTGAGCGGTCTGAAGTTGGCGACAATCGAGAAACAAGCTTTCAGACTGTTCTGAACCAATCCAATCGTCTGGAAGCTCATTTTTCAATTATCGCCAACTTCAGACCGCTCAGTCGTTAGGAACACACGCTGTATAAGGTGAGCGTGAAACTTGGACATCGTTTTTTTCGGAATCCGGTTTATATTCGAAAAATATAGGAAATATATGCAAATTAATATAAGTAAAATATATTCCGTGTATATAGGGGAAGGTGGGGCGGAATGGCCAGGTGGGGCTAAACGGCCAACCAAAAAAAAAATGACTTACTCGCATTTTCGCATCAAGGGGGACCGTACGAAACGGTATGCAACGTGACTTCGCTGACAGTCATCAAAAATTTTCAGGGTGGGGCTAAACGGCCACCTAAAAAAAAGTGAGGAAACTGCATTTTCACGTCGAGGCGAGTGAGATAACACTATATGCAACGTGGTTTCACTGAAAACGATGCAAAACCGAAACGATGGGGCAAATTGCTTACTGGCATTTCCGTTTAATTGATGAGTAACTAATTTTGTAATTTCTTTTTCGTGCACTAGAATTTACGTGGATTATCCGAATTAGTGAAACTCAAATAAAATAATGAAAACCAACTAGGTCAATAAACAACAAAAAAGTATTCTAACATATCAAAAATCAATCGAAACTTCAGAATATTAACATAAACTATAGAGTGGATGAAAGAGAATGAGCGATTTTGCCCCAGCGTTTCGGTTTTGCATCGTTTTCAGTGAAACCACGTTGCATATAGTGTTATCTCACTCGCCTCGACGTGAAAATGCAGTTTCCACACTTTTTTTTTAGGTGGCCGTTTAGCCCCACCCTGAAAATTTTTGATGACTGTCAGCGAAGTCACGTTGCATACCGTTTCGTACGGTCCCCCTTGATGCGAAAATGCGAGTAAGTCATTTTTTTTTTGGTTGGCCGTTTAGCCCCACCTGGCCATTCCGCCCCACCTTCCCCTATAACATCTATGCCCTTAGGTATCGGTCACATATTCGCATATACTCAAAATATATACAGATGAATATATGTGAAATATATTACCCAAATATACGGCATATATGCATCGTAAGTAAGTGATCAATTATATGCTACGTATAAACAGTATATATTTGAGATATACAGAGATTGAAAAGATATATGGAAAATAAATTGATAAAAGAAAAAAAAATGTGCGGGGACGCGAACCGCGAACCTTCAGCGTTCCAATCCGTCGTCTTACCGCCTCAGCTACCCCAGCTCTTGGTTCCAGCGTGCACGCTCAACGGAGTAGACGCGCGAGCCCCACTCCGCCCGAAAATCTCTAAATTTCGAATCGCGATATCTCAGCAACCAAGGCCTATTCGATCAAAAATCAAAAACCACGTTAATTCGGAGGTCTTAAACTTTCACCACGTGAAACGGGAACCCGATCCGCGACATCGAAGGTCCCTAGTCTCCTTGTCAGCCGCAATATTTTTCCGCACGGATCAGAACTTCCTCCAGGGGGACGCAGCCACGTGAGGGTAGCTGACCACTCAACCACGAGGGACGAGACAGCGGGGTTCCCCTGCTGTCGTGAAGAGCCGTGAGTCCCCCAGGATGAGCACCCGTCTGCCCATTGGCAGCCCGCAACACACATCCGTCACACCGCTCAACATAACTCCCAGGAGTCAAAGGGTTTTCCAAAATTGGCAGAGAGGACGACACTTATCAAGCCTAGAATTAAGGAGAGCGCAAAGAGTGGATAATAGACACCCCGCTCAGAGAGATCACTCTGGCGTTAGGCCTAGGAGCGCCGAGACGTAGAGCCTTTTTTGTAGAGAGTCTTATTGAGAGATTTTGTTGAGAGATTCTGTTGAGAGATTTTGTTAAGAGTTTTGAGTGTTTTGAGTTTGTACGAGCCCTGGACGCAGTAGCTGACCTCAGGAGGTCTTGATATACGCTGGTATTGATAAAGTAAGTGGCTTCGTTTTACCTGCGGTGAATATGAACCGATCACTTGAGTTTTGTATTATATTTGCGGTCTGAGAATAGACAAATTTTGGTTCCTTGGATCTCAAGTTCAGGTTGAGACTGAGCTTCGGATTGTCGACCGAAACCAGAGTTTGAAAAGTGGGTTATTAGCGAATTTTATTGTTAATTTTGGGTACTGAGTAGAGTATTTTTTCTCGCGGAGGGTTTTGCCTTGTGGCGTGATTCGCCATCTTGTCTTTATCGTCGCCTCGTGGGTCTTCGCGAAGAGTCATAGTACGAGAGATGGCAATCAAAACCATGTTTTATAGCAGCCCGGCTAAAACTGTCTAAAATCGATAGATTAGATGACCCTAGAACTGACTGGTAACTCTCAGAAGTGTAGCATCTTCGCGGGGGGCCATTTCTGCTGTGTAAAAAAAGATTGGTTGACTGTCGTATAACAGCCCGTCTGATATTGAAAATGTACATAGATTTTGTTATTTTATTTTATCACTAAAATTTGTGTTTTCAGACATTTTGTGCGTAGCGTTTGACCTGAGTGTATTTTCAAAACTGTCAAAAAATCTGACTCATAGCAGCTCGGTTCATTTTTGTTTTAAATCATTCGTATGGATGCCCAAAATACAAAAATACTGTTTTCAGACATTTTGAGTGTCGCCGAAAAGTAGTCTGATTAGTTACATCCTACATTCAATTTGTCTGATATAATTTTTTTCCACATCTGGGCAACGTATTCAATCTTTGACGACGAATTTCAGACAGATTGCTATGAGTCACTTGGGTCAGATTTGTTGACATGTTCGAAATGCTATAAAAATGTAAGGAGACATTTTTTTGTCTGAAAACTGATTTTTCCACATCAATCGACCCGACTTTACCTATAAAAGTGATTTTCAGACGGGCTGCTGTAATTTTTTTTTGTCTCATTTTTAATTTTTTTTTATTAGTCTCCTGGGTACGCGCTACAATCTTGGTGTCTGAAAACTGTGTTATTGGTATCTCAGGACTATTATCTAACTACATTTCGGAAATCAGACGGGCTGTTATAAGTCACTTAGGTCAGATTTGTTGACATTTTTCAAAATGCGCTCAGATCATACGCTACGCGCAAAATGTCTGAAAACCGAATTTCTGGGTACAGAGTCATATATCTATCTATCTATCGTTTCCGCGCGGTTTTAGCCGGGACGCTATGAGGCAAAAATCTTGGTCACCATCTGTCGTACTATCAGACACGCCAGAGTCTTGCAGGGTTATTATTTGATTGCTTAGATTTTATTTATTGATTATTATTGCCTGGAAGGGCTTATCATGAATTATTATTGATTTTTCTGCGAAAATTACTGCCTGGAAAATAGTGAATAAGTTGAATACAGGGTTTAGCGGTTCGCCTCACGGGCCGTTAGGATTCAAATTTGCGTTGTAGCGTTTGTTTACCTTCTTCCCCGAGCTCGCCGCGCTCGCCTTGTAGCGGACACCGCTCAGTATTAGTTTTTTTAATATTGTTTATTGAGACCCTGGTTTCACCTCACGAACCTTGGGAAAGGATTATCACCGTGGCTGATTCCTTATTATTGCTTTTGTTATCTGAGATCATTGTTTTTCCTTGCGAAAGGCATCTGGCGGCCAAAACAACCCCTGCTTTACCCGTTGAGTCGATACGGCAGATTCGTATTGACCAGATTCGGTTGAATATTGATTACCTTGGGGGTCGATCATATCGATCTGGGGTGATAAGAAAGATAATAGTGACCCCGTGAGTCCGTCAGTTGAGATTTATTTTCAGGTTATCCCCAGTAACGGGCTTTCACTCTGTCGCGGCTAGAGCGCATCTTAAAGTCTTCGTCACAGTACATATGGGGCTGTCCACGTCAATTCACCTAGGCTCGTGACCGCAACTTTTTTGATTTGCTTAATAATTTTTTCTATTGTTGTACTTGTGTTACGTCTGGACCTTCAGTCCATACTCACCCTATCTCTATCTATTAGTAATACTTATTAGTTATTAGCTTATAGTAACTAGATACTCTTCTTCCCGCTCTCTTATTTCTTTCCGCTCTAACTCTGGATTCCCAGACTTAATCTGAGACAATGCATCCGGTGATGCTTATTGAACTTCGCATCACCTCATGCATCGTCAGCCACACGTGGCCCCCTTCCTGAACTCTTTCACGCCTCTTCCCTAGCTTTCCTGTTTCCTATCGGAACACCCGCTCTTCACTTCTTAACTTGATCTTAACTGGTAAACAGCTATTACTAGATAAGCTTCTTGTACTTAGACTTAGACTTGATTGACTTGAATAAAAACTGTTATACAGAGATCACTGAATTCTACGCAGAAAGTCTTTATTAAAATAACACTGTGCTTTTCTCTTGATACCTTCGGTATACTTCTGTATCTTTATGCGGGCTGAACCCTTATAAATATACTTGACTTGCTTAGGCTTGTCACACTGGTGGCAGCGGTGTTCCCCGTGACGAAGGTCGAAAAGAGTTTGAAAGTAAAAAGTGAAAAAGTGTGAAATTTGAACGAGATTAGTCCAAGTTATTTGCTGATCTGGAACTGATCATTCCGGGAAGCTAGACTGGTGCGACGCGTATTCGAAAGGCTCCGAAGTCAAAAAGTGATAAAGACAGACAATTTTCAAAAACAATCAAGTGATAAAACAAAGTGCAACGAACAGTATCTACTAAATCAATGATCAATACATCGACGCGTAAAACAAGTGCTCCAAGAAGTCAAACAACATCAAGCACACCGTCGGTAGTAATTAGTTGTAATAATTAGAAGTAATAATCACATACCCTCGCATTCGCAATAAGACGACGGGACAGTGATCAGTAATCAGACATACCCTCGCAACACATAAGACGACGGGACAGTCACTTTAATTCGTGCTCTCGCAGCGAACGCATAAGACGACGAGACAACTTGCTGAAAAATCGCAGTGATAATCATTAAAAATTTCAAACCCTCGCGACACATAAGACGACGGGATAATAAAAGTAATTCATAAAATGAGTGCCCTTGCAGCGAACGCATAAGACAACGGGACAGTAAATTTAATCATAGATATCATAATACATACTCTCGCAGTGCACGCCTAAGACGACGAGATAAGGTTATTGAGATAATTCAAAATTTTTAACCCTCGCAACACATCAAACGAAGGGACGGCAATCATTAAAACGATCAATCCTCATCAATAAATAAATCAATGAAAATTTAATTAATCATCAAGAGCAAAATATATAAGTGAAATCACGTGAAACCAATAAACAAAACAAAAATAGACAGAAAGCGATAAATAATTAAACCAGTGATTCACGGAAACGAAGTGTTAATAATCAGTAAAAGTTGAAAACACAAATTCGAACATCGAGACTAGTCACTTGAAATACATAATCAGTGACCACCGCACGAGACCCTGTGAGAAACCTGAGCCAGACGAGTAGCAGATAAGGAGGAATATCATCCGGACGCTGATTGCGAGCCCGCCTGTGTCCAGCAGCCGTGCAGCCGTCAGCTACCTTTGACGATCGCCGATCATCGCCGATCATCGCCCAACCACCCCTACCCCCTTGTCTCGAAGAAATCTACCCTGACCAGAGTTATGCATTACCTTCTCGCGGTAATCACCGTGCTCACTTTGTAAGTCTCTCAAAAATCATAGAATTTAATATAGGTTTATTTAGTTGTAATTAATTTTTAAAGCAAAATGCCTGATTCAGAGGAAAGCGCTTCGTACTTGTCACTGCAAACTGTTGCCGGCATGATCCCAACTTATAACGGATCAAATATCTCAGTAAAATCTTTCATATCAAAAGTAGAAAATGCTAAACAGTTGATCAGACCACAAGACTTGATACTTTTCACAGCTTTAGTACGTTCAAAAATTGACGGAGATGCAGAATTGGCACTCTCAGAAAACCGCGTTGTTTCAGTATCTGCAATCCTTGCAGATTTAAAAAGAGCTTTTGCACCAAAGCCACGATTATCACATTTAGAAATGGCAATAGCTAAAGCGTGTCAAGGACGAAACGAAAGTGCATTAGAATACGGCAATAGAATAGAGGAGCTCGTACGCTCAGCCCAAGAAATAATCGAAACTTATGAAACGCCAGGAGATGCGGCAATATTAATCAAGCACCTTAAACAAAACTCGATTATTTCATTCATAAAAGGCTTAGCGGACGAGACAGAACTTAGAGTTGCAAGTGAAAATCCACAAACGTTACGAGCAGCAATTGACATAGCTGAATGCGCAGAAAAGATAGTACGAGAAAGATTGCAATTAAGAAACCAATCGAGTTCAGAAACAAAAGAATCGAGTAGATATCACTCAAACGACCATTCAAGGTCATCGTCGCATCACGACTCACAACTATTTTGCACTTATTGCAAACGAAATGGTCACTCTATAGAAGAATGCAGAACAAGACAACGTAACGATCGATTTTGTACATTTTGCAACCGCCAAGGTCATAGATACGAAAATTGTAACAGGCGGAATCCTCACAGTTACCGCAACTCTCAAAATTCTGGTTCCCATCACAGCAACCGCAGCAATCAAAATTCCTTTAACAGCCAACAAAACCACGTTTCCTCTAACCACAGATTCAACTCACGATACCAACCTAACAACCAATCAAGGTACAATAGTTACGAGCAACAATCCCAGCCAAACGATCAACGATCATACAATAATTATCACCAATCAAACCAATACGACAGCAGGAATAACCCGCGAAATCACGAACCACACAACGCGCATGTCAACTACACGTCTTTCGCTCAGCCAAATTGGCAACAACAACAACAACAGCAATATTTTTCAAACAACGCGCAACATTTAAACGAGAATCGGGACCGTCGCGTGGACGCGTCGACTGTCCGTTCCGTACAGCGTCCCTCGAGACCGAACAAACATTAAAAGGTTCGCCGATCATCGAAATAAATTCACCGCAGCTAATAGGAAATGCCGCTAGATTAATAATAGACTCGGGTGCGAACATAAATTTGATAAAAGCTAATTCAGTTGACGGCGACACACGCTTCTTATCGAAAGACATCCGCGAAATCACGGGAGTAACAGAAAATGTAATGCAAACGTTAGGAACAATAAACATTGATTTTGCAAACACGCGACACGAGTTTCATTTAGTCGACGATGACTTCCCGATAAAAGAAGATGGCATTTTGAGCGCTGAATTTCTAAGAGATGAGAACGCCATCATTTGCTTTAAAAATAAATACCTTACGTCGCGCAAAACAGGAAACATTCCGCTACTGAATCGCACAGCTGATCACACCACATCTTCGCGCATACTTACAACATCTATAGGAGACACACCTAAAGTACAGATTGCAGCACCTCAGCTGGCTAAAGAAACAAACACACTCCTAGTTGACACCGGATCCGAGATAAATGTAATCAAACAGAGCGCGCTAGACCGCCACACTCGCTTCAAAGCACCGGACAAGTTAACGATCACAGGTTCAACGCCTGGCACGGTCGAAACTATGGGTATTGTAGACATTTTAATCGGGAACCAACTACAAGAATTCCACGTCGTCAACAATTCATTTCCAATTAAGGAAGACGGAATTCTAGGCACCAAATTTTTGTACAAAGAGAACGCGACGATTTCATTCGAAGCCAATACAGTGACTCTAGACACCTCGGAACCCTTGAAAATTTTGGACGATAACGTAATCGCAATTCCATCAAGAACCGCGCAGGTCATCTCAATCAGAGTTAACAATCCGTCAATAACTACAGGACTCTTGAGGAAACAAAATTTAGGACACGGTATCATGTTAGGCAAAGCTCTAGTGACAAACCGACACGGATTCGCATACGCGTACGTGATAAACACAAACAAAGAGACTGTGGAGATAAAAAGACCAGCGGTCACACTAGAAGAAGTACACGAACCCAAAGACACAGAGTACACATCCAATCCTCAGATCCTATTCACTACTAACACGCGTAAGATTAACAAAAATACAGATCCATTACTAATCGCCCCTAATCATAGCTCTAAACGCATAGAAACTTTGCAAGAGAATCTGCGTCTGAAACATTGCAACAAAGAGGAAAAGAAAGCTGTCATAGATCTCGCAATTGAATATAACCATCTATTTCATTTACCTGGAGATAAATTAGGTCACACACATCTGGTAAGTCACAAGATACCTACGACAGACGAGATCCCTGTACATACGAAACAGTACAGATACCCTCCAGTACACGAAGAGGAAATCAAAAGACAGGTAACCAAACTCCTCGATCAGGGGATCATTAAAAATTCCTCATCAACCTATAATTTTCCTGTTTGCATTGTTCCTAAAAATCCTGACGCAAGTGGTGAAAAGAAATGGCGTATGGTTATCGATTTTCGCAAGCTAAATGAAAAAACCATCGGAGATGCCTACCCCCTGCCAAACATAACAGAAATATTAGATCAGCTAGGCTCCGCAAAATATTTCTCAACGTTTGATTTAGCTTCCGGGTTTCACCAAATTCCAATGCACCCAGACGATAGCGCGAAAACAGCTTTTTCCACACCTAACGGTCATTACGAGTACACGAGAATGCCCTTCGGTCTAAAGAATGCACCGTCGACCTTCCAGCGTTTAATGGATCAAGTACTTATGGGTCTGCAAGGCAATGAAATGTTTGTTTATCTTGACGACATTGTAATCTACGCGAGATCATTAGAAGAACACGCGATAAAATTCAAAAAGCTAATGACACGATTATCCGACGCCGGACTCAAGTTGCAACCGGACAAATGCGAATTTCTGAGAAAAGAAGTCGCATACCTAGGCCACATAATTTCACGCGAAGGAGTCAGACCAAACCCGAAGATCCTAACGGCAATCAAAAATTATCCACAACCAACAAACGCAACAAAAATTAGAGAATTCTTGGGACTAGTCGGTTTGATGCATGACAAACCCACTCAAAGCGCCTACTCGCAGGCAGCACGCGTACACCGCCTACCCACTGGCAACCCGCGACACATAGCCTATGACGTAGCCACTGAGCGACGATCGATACAAGCTCGATTGACCGCTGACCCCGCGCGCTTACCTCGTCTACAACAGGTGACTCACCGTGTCAACAATACGTGGCGCTTATGCAGGATCCTCAAGGACCCCACGTGACCTTCTCTCGCTAAGAGGATTAACCCGAAATCAGAATATAATACCTCAGTTTCTAACGGTAAATCACGCTACCCGTCATTCGACACCTAGTCGTCTGACATACCGCCTCGTGCCTAAAACACTTGGTGAAGAGCTACACTGGGACACCAGTGATCAAACGCTAATAAAGTATTTTTACAGGAGTATAATCCGCCTTGATTATTCCTCCTATGTCCTCGGACCCCTTTTCCTCGGATCTTTCCTCACGGAAACCTCCTACGAGTGGTTGGTCGATTTTCGAACCGCCAACCCCTCCACCGCCTGTACCAGACGAAGGTATAGAGGCAGATTGTCCACCAGAGCCTCTCTCTGATTGGCAGAAGAGACTCGTCCCGATCTCCCCCTGGGATCGCCGTCGTTTCCATCCACGGCGCGACACTCGGGTGATCATCAACGGACAACTCACTGGTCCAGTGGTAGTCGACCACAGCACCATCCTCGTGCCTCCGAAGTCAGAGTTCATCTGCCACTCTCGTCTCCCCCGCCGCCTGCCTCGAAGGAAGGACGAAGAACTCGCCTCCGTCCGGAGACGACCGACTCGCCCCGAGCCCGTGATACCCGGCCCGGTGCGCACGCCACACGGCACTCCTCCCCGACCTCCCCGTCCTACCATCCTTCCACCACCCCGTCCCACACCAAAACGTCGATCCCGACTACCCCTTCCTATCCGCCAAACCATCCTCGTCAATCCCCCTTCCCGCAGACCACGCAAGGCCTGATCCCCTCGCTCCCCCACCTCTCACCCACACCCGGGGCTTGCCCCACACACATAATACACACACATACCCCGCCGGTGCATTGTTTAGCACTCGCCGCGCTCCCCACCCTTGCGCCTCCGAGTGCACCGAACACCCTGTTTAAGGTTACACCGGAGATTCGTACCGAACATGGCAGAAATCGCGAAGTGCCTTAACAACTTGTTAAAGAAGGATACCCCCTTCATTTGGACTTCTGAACACCAACTAGCATTCGAAACCTTACGTGACTGCCTTTGTAAAGAACCAATTTTGCAGTATCCGGATTTTAGTAAACCTTTCATCATAACATCAGATGCTTCCAAGTACGCTCTTGGAGCAGTGCTCAGTCAAGGTAAAATAGGAGAAGATCTACCAGTCGCATACGCCTCAAGATCCTTACAAAAAGCGGAGATAAACTACTCGACAACAGATAAAGAACTGCTTGCCATCGTATTCGCATTAAAACAATTCAGACCATACGTCTACGGTAGACAATTCACTTTAGTAACAGACCACAAACCATTAACTTGGCTCAGAAACATGGTAGACCCATCATCGCGATTACATGATTGGAAAATTTTTATCGGACAATACACGTGTGACGTAGTACACAAACCAGGCAGGCTAAATACGAACGCGGACGCGCTTTCAAGAAACCCCGTTCCCGATACAGCTCAAGTACTGCCAATCGAATCAAAACGTCTTAGAAGCACGGACGAGTATTCTACGAACCCCGCGCCGAATAAACGACCTAGAGAACATCAGTCAGAAGATATAGCAGAAATGGACGACTCAAATTTTTCAGATGATTCTGACGTAGAAATGTCATGGCAAAATCCAATATCGGTCAAACGTAAAATAAACACAGAGTCTTGTAACAGCGCTGAACCACGGCAGAAAATATTAGCACGTAGATCCGACTACTCAGATTCCACTTATGACGCCGATAACGAAGACGCCCCAGGTCCACAGACACATAAACGCGACACACATACTGACGCTCTAGACTACAGACCACAAAACCCATATGCTAGAAATTCTTCGCACACAGACATGGACAGTAACGCTGACATGGGAGAAGTATTAGACAAACTATTAGAAGAAGCACAAAGACCAAAGAAAGTCAAGAATATTCCGCCTAAATTCATCGCAACTAAAAGACATCGTGAAACAGAATCCTCTAGTAACCCTGCACCGCGACAGAGAGCGAATAGAAACAATGATCCAGAATCTTCCGCTGACTCCGACGATGAATCGAACGTACAAGGAATCCAAACCGATCTTAGCCGTAAAGCTATAAGAAAAACTCCCAAACGAGTAGCAAAACCCAGTTCAAAGATCTCTCCCTCAAAACGCTACACTAAAAAGAAAAACCTAAAACGCAAAGGTTTGCCACAGAACACCCAACCGAGTGCCATACCTTCGACTTCGCGAGATCCCAATCCAGGAAGTTCACCACCGTTTATCGATTTTCTAAATGACTTAGATTACCTCCCGGTAATCAGCAACCCAAATGTTACGGAAATTCAAGCAGATCTATTGAAACAAAAAGACAATTTAGCACATTGTATCTCAGCGGACTGTACAACCTCGCTTGGTGTAGCAGCTCAGATGATAAGACAGGGACTCATACATAAAAAGAGATTGCAAGCAACGAAACCCGAGATCGGAGATGTCATTGCAATAGCGTACCCTCGGCGTACCATTTACAACATCGTTACGAAAGATAAACATTTTCTCAAGCCGACGAACCAAACCATGTACGATACCTTGACAAACCTAAAAGTTGCATTATTAGAAGATGGTAAGAAATCCATATCAATACCGAGATTAGGTTGTGGACTAGACAAGCTTGATTGGAAATGGGTTAACAGTATGATAAAGTATATTTTCAAAGACACGGATATAAAAATCACGGTATGCAATTTCGACCCTTCCGCGTCAGGACAAGATGACCAACCAAAAGGACATGCCAAACGACCTCCTCGCCCTCCTGATCCTAGCACAAAAACTCTGCCATCCAACACCTCACATTCTCCTCGCACGACCACACGCAAATCCCCTCCACGTCGCAAGAAGATCATACACCAGTCCTCTCCCCCACCGGTCAACTCAGCTGACGACTCTAGCCAAACACCTGACACCCATGCTCGCCTACATACAGACGACGATCGCGACACACACTCAGATGGACAGGACATCGATTCGATCAATGAACACGACCGAAACCACGATAGTATTGATTCACCTATGGAAATATCAGACAATCCTCCGACAGAACACTCAGATCCTTCGATGATAGTCTCAAGCGACCATAACCTTCCCAACGACGAAGTACACGACCAAATCCAGTCCTACGAACGATTTTCCAATACTCTAGACGATATTGCTTCAATACCTAACGTTACACAATCCAGAGACGGAATTTTCATGATAAAAGACAACTACGCTCATCTCATAACGGCAGACTCTCCTTGGACTGATGACATAGCAAAAAGACTGATAGACGAGAACATGATAAAGAAAGAATCTTTTGACAGGTTAACTCTAAAGAAATCTGAAATATTCGGGACTCAATTCAAGAACAAACACATTTTCACATTAGTGATCAAAGACAAACGGACAGACAGAAGTAATTTAGAGGACCTTTTCGACATCCTTGCTCACTTGAAACGTATTCTTATCAGTAAAGACATCCACTCTTTCGCATTTTCCAAATTTAACTCTGGACTAGAAACCTTTCGATGGACAATAATCAAAAAGCTCTTCTATTATATTTTCGCTGACTCAAACATTAGTGTCACACTCTGCACACACGAGACTACAATACCAGACGTACATACGAGACCAGAAATTATCCGAGAAAATCACGAATCTCTCGTAGGCGGTCATAAGGGCATAACAAAGACATACGAACGAATTAGAGAAAAATACTATTGGCCGAATCTTGAAAATCATGGCAAGTGCAAGAGTTCATAAAAACTTGTGACAGTTGTTGCATATATCAGCCGTTTCCCTGAAAAGAGGAGGTGCAGAGGAAAGAAAAATGAATGTAACCGAAAACACAGTATTTGATAATAACACTGTTACGTGCAACCGAGCTGAAGGCTACGGTTGCTGTGTATTATAATTATTGAGAGTAATCTTCGAGCGGCTGAAGATTACCCTCGTGGGCTTAGCTCGAATAAAGTCCTGAGGACACCTACTATTCTGAGATATGGGAGGAGTGAGGTGGTAAGGTAACCTGAGTTATTAGAAAGCCGTAATCCCAAATCTTAAGTTTATTGACAACCAAACAAAATAAGAAAAAACTAACAGGTATACTACTATTAAAATAAACTAATCTTCAATATCAATCAAAATCAAATATATAAATAATCAATGTAATAATATAATGAAATAATATTAATAAATCAATGAAAGGAAAGAGAGTGAGTCACGAGTGCGTACCCAGAGTCACAGTGAGGTCGGCTTCGATTTAACCTGTCTTGAGTCCAGTGCGCCGTGGATGTCCTCGCCAAGGCTTGGGTAGAATTGGCAGCGGTTCTCGTCCCTCAGGCAGTCCTAGGCCCTTTACTCATTGAAGGTGTAGGACGAGTTCCTTTTAACTGTCCCCCTCGCTACCTTGGACTTACTCGGCAACCACGTCGGACTGACCCAACGGCTAGGTGCGACGACTCTGTAGACTCCGGGGCCTGGGCACTTTGACCAGGATGCACTCACCGAAAGGATAGATTGTGACTGACGAGCAACTCCCGCAGTACCCCTTAAATGTACTTCGGGTTGCTCTAATTTCGTAAACTATTGATGTGGTAAGCCCGACATCAGCAGTTTACGGTGTGAATGCCCCTGGATTGACTCATCCCTTCCTTGTATTGATATTGCTTAAAATCAGGCAATCGAGCGTGTGCAGGAATGCGCCGACTGCGCATCCTTTGGAATTTGTGAAAAATGAGGACGGGCCGTAACACCCTCCCCCAAGACGCTAACTCCTTTAGAGGGGTGACGCGTATGACTTAGAAAAGGTCCGAAAAGCAGTCTAGTCGCCTTCATGGCACGCTTGGTTCTCCAACTTGACCTGAGAAACAAAAGAAGAACTACTATTAAGTACTCTAACTTAGTACTAATGCCTATACTACCGTAAAACTATCTGTGGTTGGGGTTGTACTGCTATTGTCTTTGATTTCCCGAACCGCGGGGGTTATTGCTCTGGGTGGTGTCCTTTCGGTCCAACGTTCTTCAGCTTCAGTTTGTCCAGATGCTTCAGTTTCCTTTTTCCGCGCTGGTCTGAGATTATCGCGGTGTTTAGGTTCAACATTTCTACGATCTCGTATGGTCCGTCGTAGTAAGGATCCAACTTGGTTCGAGCTTCACGTTTGGCGTAAACCTCGTCTCCGACCTTGAACTTGACAGGGTTAAGTTTTGCGTCATACCTCTGCTTCGAATCTCTCTTAGCGTTGTTCAGGTTGTTTCCTCCGACCTCTGCTAGCTCGTTCAATCTGGTTACAAGGTTTGCCAAATACTTGGTAGTGGTTGGACAATGTTTGGCCAGGGGTAGCGAGTCTGGAGTCCTTTTAGGTTTTCCGAAGGCCATCTCGTGAGGGGAGAACTTCGTTCCTTCGTGGACGGCGGAGTTGTAGCATCGCATTGCGTCTGGCAGCAAGGTGTCCCATTCCTGTTCGTGGTGCGCGTAGTGACGCAAGTATTCCACAAGACCGGTGTGGCTCCGCTCTAGTGAGCCATTGGTTTGCGGGTGATACCCTGATGTCATTACGTGGTTCACTTTGTTGATTCTCAGGAATTCCCTCATGTTCTTGCTGGTGAAACTTCTTCCTCGATCGCTGAGAAGAATCAAGGGGATGCTGTAGGGTTTGAAGTATCCCTGATCCAAGGCTCGGATGATAGATATAGAGGTCTGGTCCGGAAGTGCGAAAGCGTGACCTAGCTTCGTCAACAGGTCGATCACCGTGAGTATGTATCTGTTCTTGTTCCTAGTGACCGGTAGCGGCCCCACGATGTCGACTGCTATCTTCTCCCACGCTTCCACAGGGGTGTCGGTGATTATCATAGGCTCGCGGGTCTTGATCCGGGTCACCTTCTGCGTCTGGCAGCTGGCACAGCATCGGATGACGTCCTGTACGTCGTTCCGCATTCCCGGCCAGTAGTATCTTTGACGTAGTCTCTGATACGTCTTAGTCACTCCCTTGTGTCCTCCCGTGGTTCCTTCGTGCCATTTCTTCACGATTTCCAGCCTCTCCTCGGGTACAGGAGTCTCGATCTCCCCTGTGCAGAGATAGATCTCGCTCGGATAATCCTGGAATACAGATTCTACAAGTGACTTAAGGATTGCGATCTGCCAAGTGTCGAGTGAATCTCCTCTGGCGGCGATCCGTATCCCGGTGACCTTCTCTGCTCTCATGGTGGCCTTTAGCAGCTCTAATCCAGCTACTAAGTCTTCCGGGGTTATCCGATGGTAGTACTGATCCATGCAGGCGACTGAGAAGATGCTCCCCCTCTTCCGTCGGGTGACGGCTACCTGCCCCTTCGTTGTTATTGTTTCCAACAAGCTGTCTGGGTGGATCCATTGCATCTCGCGTAGTTGTTTACCCTTTCGCATAGTCAGCGTATCTGTGGTTACATAGACTTTGAGTGTGCGGTCATTCACACTCGTGACTCGACCGGATCTCAGATTACGTGTCGGGCGTCGGTCTACTTCCTCGTCGCTGGTGTCGTCATGCTCCGTGGCGTCATCGATGGCAATTAGGCTGCCCTCGTTTCGCTGTCGGGGAGTTTTCGCTGGTAACTCCTCGTCTGAAGATTCTGAAGATCCACTCGGTGACCCGTACGGCGTTGACCTTCCCGTTGGTAGTAAAGATTTTCGGGGAGTCGGCAGAAATGATACCCTTTTCCTGCGGTCTTGATTAGTAGATTCCGGTCCAGCTAATGGGCTTGCAGGGTTGTCTTCGTCCTGATGAGATGACGTGGGTGGTACCCTGCTGGTGGATGCAATTGCCAAGGACCTCGATAGCTCCTTTATTTTCTCCTTCGCCTCTTCCATCGTTAGAGGCTCAGTCTCGAGTACCATGTCAACAAGTTCCTGGTTTAGCTGTTGTTGCGTTGTTTCCGCGGGTTGTTGGTCGGATAAGTTTCTAGTAGTAGAAGCCTCCAACAATCCTGTAGCGTTATCTTCCTCGAACTCTGACTCACTGGAGTCGTGATCGCGTCGGGGCGACCATGGTCCAGGAAACTCTCTGTGTAGCAAATCTTGGATTACTTGGCTCGTGGTAGGATCCCTCTCCTGAAGCATTTCCTGGAACTCTTCCTGGTCGGTAGTCAATTCACAAGGTCCGTCGATGGTATCTTCGTTGACATCATGCACCTGGCTTGCTTGTACTGTGGTATTTAGAGAGGACTCATCGCTTTCGTCGTCCTCTGCCTCGATGTTCGATTCGTCAGCATTCGTGGAGGTAGAGAGCTCGTGCCGGGTGGATGAGTGCTGATCCTGGATACTCGTTCCTAGACTCATTGAAGCGTCCATGGAGTCGTTTCTGTTGCCATAGGTGATGGGTGCAACTCTCGGGTTATTACGTAATCGGCTGGCTATAGTGCTTGCGTCTAGATTACGTCTCGGAGCAGCTGGCGGCTTGTAATCAGGGTCTTTCTTATCCCTCAGGTTCGCTGGTAAGCACGTTGCAACTGGGTTACGAGAGAGTGCGTCAGCGTTGGCGTTCGCTGTTCCCTTCTGCCTCTTCCAATTCTGGCGCTCTGAGGCGGATTCTGGGTGCTGGGGCCTGTGCAATATGGCAGAGGGTACGAACTCCCTCTGAGCATCCTTCCTCCCCCCATCCTCGACCCGGACGTTTCTCCTGGTTTCCATCGGATCGGCGTCGTGTCGTCCGCCCTCGTAGTTTAAAGACTCCGTAGAGAAGTCCGACGAGTCTCCTCTTCCTGGTGACCGATGTTCTCGCGAGAGTGATCTGCGTGCCTGGCCTTGCATTTCCAGTCGTTTGCGCATCAGTACCTGGCAAAGCTCGATCACGTGACCTCGTTTTTTGCAGTAGTTGCAAAACGGCTCCCTGTCAACAGAAGGTAAACGTTCTCTGGAAGGGGAACGTGAATTGCTATTACCTAATGCTCTCATTCCGGCGCTGAAGACCCTTGCCAGGGCTGATGGGCTGAAATCGTATCGTCTAGGCCGATGCTGTCGATCCCCGCTGGATGAAGTATTGTCGTCCGTGGTGGTCAGAATGACGTTGTCTCGACGCCCTCGGTGGCGGCTCTCGTGCTCTGAGTACGAGTGCCCGGGAGAGTCTGACCTGTCCCGGTGGCCTCCCATGGCCTGTCGGCGATTCCTCCGTATTCTGTCTTCTTCGATGACGAGGTCGTATGCTGCATCCAGGGAGTCGGGAGCTTTTGGGGCTATCGCGGATTCAGCGCTGTTCCTGTATGTGTTTCGGATCGCTCCCCGCGCCTTGTTGACTAAACTCGTGGTTCTACCGATGTAGTTGGACAAGGTCTCTCTATCCTGGATTTGAAGACGGCCCAGCTCGGCCAGAAACGATGCAGGATCCCTCCCGGGAGCATATCGTTTCTTGAGGTGAGAGAGTAGGGCATCGACGGTGACGAATGACTTCCCTTCCACACTGCATCGGGCGGCCCCTGTGAGCTTGGTTAGCACGAGTTTGACGTACTCAGCCTCTTCGTCTTCCTCGATGAGGGCATACCCGTCGCTGATTCGGCGGGCGACTTCACTGAGGGGTGGTTCTTCTCCGTCAAATTCGGGAATCCGGTCTACGGCCCTGTAGAGCGTGTCGCGATTTCTCGAGCTTTTGGTGTACTCGATGAGGGTAGTCAGCAAGTCATCGGTGCTTGGCATTTTGATGGATTAGGATGGGTAGTAGTGATGGGTAGGGAAGGAGGTAGTGATAATAATATGGGAATATCTTAAGAAAACTCAAATCACTTTAAACAATTTCAAAACGTTACTCTACATATGACCGCGCGATTGGAATGTGTCAAGTCAGCGATTTCGCGAAGTATCAAGAAGCCGCGGTTGTATACGGCTCAGGTTCTTACTAGGTCACTCAACCAATTCTCAGATTTCGCAGTTTGAGCTTACCCCACACTTAGCACCAATTGTTACGTGCAACCGAGCTGAAGGCTACGGTTGCTGTGTATTATAATTATTGAGAGTAATCTTCGAGCGGCTGAAGATTACCCTCGTGGGCTTAGCTCGAATAAAGTCCTGAGGACACCTACTATTCTGAGATATGGGAGGAGTGAGGTGGTAAGGTAACCTGAGTTATTAGAAAGCCGTAATCCCAAATCTTAAGTTTATTGACAACCAAACAAAATAAGAAAAAACTAACAGGTATACTACTATTAAAATAAACTAATCTTCAATATCAATCAAAATCAAATATATAAATAATCAATGTAATAATATAATGAAATAATATTAATAAATCAATGAAAGGAAAGAGTGAGTCACGAGTGCGTACCCAGAGTCACAGTGAGGTCGGCTTCGATTTAACCTGTCTTGAGTCCAGTGCGCCGTGGATGTCCTCGCCAAGGCTTGGGTAGAATTGGCAGCGGTTCTCGTCCCTCAGGCAGTCCTAGGCCCTTTACTCATTGAAGGTGTAGGACGAGTTCCTTTTAACTGTCCCCCTCGCTACCTTGGACTTACTCGGCAACCACGTCGGACTGACCCACGGCTAGGTGCGACGACTCTGTAGACTCCGGGGCCTGGGCACTTTGACCAGGATGCACTCACCGAAAGGATAGATTGTGACTGACGAGCAACTCCCGCAGTACCCCTTAAATGTACTTCGGGTTGCTCTAATTTCGTAAACTATTGATGTGGTAAGCCCGACATCAGCAGTTTACGGTGTGAATGCCCCTGGATTGACTCATCCCTTCCTTGTATTGATATTGCTTAAAATCAGGCAATCGAGCGTGTGCAGGAATGCGCCGACTGCGCATCCTTTGGAATTTGTGAAAAATGAGGACGGGCCGTAACAACACGATAGGCACGTCTGTACGGCACGTTTATTCAAACCCGACTGACTCGGTACAAATCTGGAATGACCAAAAGTAAACAGAAGAAATTCTATTGAGGTGCGGTCGTTCTGTATAACTGGTGTGTATGAAATATGTGCGCATGTACACTGTGCATGTCGTTGTGAGTATATTTAACACCCCCCCTCAACGACATCTCCCTTCCAGTTTCTTAATCCGATCTTCTCGCATATCATCTTTGTTCTGTTTGGTCCAAGCGGTTTCGTCAGCATATCGGCTTCGTTGTCCTCGGTGCAGCACCATTTGAAAGTGACAATCCCTTTGGTTTTGGCATCCGTTGCATAATAATACTTTACGTCAATATGCTTCGTTCTGTTTGTGTAGTCCCCTGACTTTATTTGATCTAAGCAGCTTCGATTATCTTCGTTTATTAGAGTAGGCCTCTTCTGTGGTTCTCCGAAACTCGCTAATATCCTACGAATCCAAGTTGCCTGCTGACACGCTTCTGATAGTGCCACGAACTCGGCTTCTGTCGATGATAACGCCACACATCTCTGTTTTCTGCAGTTCCAGCTGATGATCCCGCCGTTTAGTTTAAAGATGTGTCCGCTGTTTGATTTCCGATCTTCTCTGTTCTCCGCCCAATTCGCATCCGCGAAACCAATCAGATCTTCAGTTCTTCGATCCGTGTTGCTTAATTTCAGTTCGTAGTCGATTGTTTGTTTCAAATATCGCACGACCCGCTTCGCCTCGTTCCAATCAACTCTGGTAGGTGCAGTTATCTGTTGACTCAGAATAGATACAGCTGCCGAAATATCTGGTCGAGTGTTTACGGCGACGTACAACAAGGATCCGATCAACACGCGATAATATTCATTCTCAAAGGTCGGAGAATTTTCTCTCAGTTTATAATATCCAGTGTCCATTGGCGCGGTGGATCCTTTGCATTCCTCCAATCCGGAAGAATTTATTATCTTATTTATATAATTCTTCTGGTTGATATAAAAATTTCCAGAAGAATCTCTTCTAACTTTGATTCCCAGATAGCATCTTATATCTCCCATATCCGTGAGGTGAAAATACTTATTCAGCATCTTCTTTGTTTGTTCGATGAGTGCTGCCGACTGACTGGCAACAATTATATCATCAACGTAAATTACCAAGTATATCGCCTCATCCTTTCCTTGAGTCTTCGTATACAAACATGCATCGGCGTCGCTTTTTCTGAATTTGTGCATCTCCAAAACTTCGTTGATTCTATCATTCCACGATTTTGCAGCTTGCTTAAGACCGTAGATGCTTTTCTTCAGTTTGCACACGTAACCTTCGTTTCCTTGACTTTCGTATCCTGGAGGCTGTTTCATGTATAATTCTTCCTTCAGTATACCGTTCAGGAAAGCGGTTTTTACGTCCAAATGTTGAACTTTGAAATTTCTTTTTCCAGCAATCGATAGTAAAATTCTTAATGTTTCATGTTTTACTACCGGTGCAAAAACTTCGTCGTAATCTATGCCAAATTTCTGTGAAAAACCTTGCGCGACCAACCTTGCTTTATAAGTGTCCGGTTTTCCATCAGCGGCGTTCTTTTTCTTGAATATCCACTTGCATCCAATCGGTTTTCGATCGAGTGGCATTCTTGTTAACTCCCAAGTATGACTTTCGAGTAAAGACTTCATTTCTTCATCCATTGCTGATTTCCAACATTCAGCATCCGGTCCTGATAAAGCCTCTTCTCTAGTTGTCGGTTCCGCTCGTTCTCCTTGTACCAGTTTGGCTTGTGGTACAAATCTGTCTGGTGGCTTTCCTTTATTAACGCGCGAGGACTGCTGTCTTCTCTCCGGGTGTTCTTCATCTTGATTTGCAGACTCGAAACTCCAATCCGGATCATTTTCGTCTTCGTCATGCGATGCGCTTTCTGTGAGACTTAGAATACTTGAATCTGTCAGATTTCTTGATGTCTCAGCAGTAGTGTTCTGAAGCGAATCATCATTCTCTCCTTCGTTTACCGCAGCGCGTTCTTCTGGAAGTTCTTGAGTACTGTCGCTAAATTGAATATGTGCGATTTCTTCATTTTTCTCGATAATTCCGTCGAATTCCGTCGTACCCTTTTCGATTTCTTGATAGCCGTAGACGTCTGGTAGAAACTTCACGTCTCTGCTGATGACAATTTTTCCTGAGCTTCGGTCCACCATCCTGTACGCCTTTGATTCTTTCGAATATCCAACAAAAACATATTTGCGCGCCTTATCGTCGAGTTTTGTTCGTAATTCTTTTGGAATGAATGCGTACACGTCACATCCAAAAGGTCGCAAATCGCCAATGTCTGGTATCTTGCCATGCCATAGTTCAAAAGGCGTCTTGTCCTTTGGAGCTGTCGGCAACCTATTTTGCAAATAATTTGCATGGTGAACTGCCTCGTCCCAGCATCTTTTTGGTAGTTTCGCATCGATGAGCATGCACCTTGCAGCTTCGATCAAAGTTCTATTTTTTCGTTCGGCCACGCCGTTTTGCTGCGGCGTATACGGTGCCGTCAGGTTTACCTCGATGCCCTCCTTCTTCAACGTGATTTGAAGATCCTTGGATAGGTATTCGCCTCCACGATCGGATCGAATGATTTGAGGCTTTCTTCCGAACTTTGTCTTTGCATGCTCAATATAATTTCGAATTATCTCTGTAACCTCCGATTTTTCTGCTACGAAAAATACTTGCGAAAATCTACTGTAGTCATCTATCATGGTAACGAGATATCTTTTCTTTTCCCGTGTCATTGTCTTCATCGGCCCACACACGTCTGTGTGTATCAACTCTAATGGCCTATTTGTTTTGGTTTCCGAATTTTTCTGGTCCCTTTTTGGAAACGGCTTGCGCGCCATTTTCCCTTTGATGCAGCTTTCGCACGTAACCTTTATCCCACAGTCTGTTAGCTTAAATCCAGAAACTAAATTATTACCCGCTAGCTTCTTGATAGTCTGAGGATTTCGATGACCAAGTCTGCAGTGCCATGTATGTATGCAGGTTTCGGTATGACCGCCTTTCGCTGCAAGAGCCCTTCCGACCAGCTGCATCTCGTAGATACCTCCTTGCGCGACTCCAACTGCAACGCTCGCATTGTCTTTGGACACGTTACACTTTCCGTCACTGAATTCCGTTTTGTATCCTAGATTGTCCAGCACTCGTATAGAAATTAAATTTTCTTCGAATTCCGGCACATAGAGCACTTCCTTCAGTTTTATGTAAACTTCTTTATTGTCTTTATTGATACACTTTAATTGTCCTTCACCAATTCCTTTCACCGCGCACTTTATTCCGTTTGCAACACGCACCTGAGAATGGTGATTCTCATTTAACGATGAAAAGAACTCTTTATTGTTTGTCATATGACTCGTAGCACCCGAATCAAAACACCATATGTCCTTTAACTTTTGTCCAAATTTATTTTGGCGCACCGAAAAACAATAATAATCATCTAAAGAAGTATCCGAATTATCCTGATTATTACTGGTGGTAGCACTTGCTCCTTCATTTGTTTGTTCTTGATTATTCGCGATTCTCGCACTTGCATCTTTATTTCTATTTCCTTTCTCTTTATTTGACTTCCATCGTTTGTATATTTCGCAGTTTCTTTTTAGGTGGCCTCCCTTTTGGCAAAAGTAACAGATCAAACCTGACGATCCAGCGGCTTTATCTTTGTTTACCCACAACGCTGTATCGTTTGAGTTAGCTGTTGTTGCTTGCCCCTGACGTCTCCTATATTCGTCTATAAGTTTACCTTTGACTAGCGATAGTGTGAGGTCATCCTCGGATCTGGATTCTAACGCTGTAATCATTGTGTTGTAAGAGTCAGGTAAACTGCAAAGCAACATTGCCACGACTAACTTTTCAGCTAGGTCTTCTCCTAGCGCAGTTAGTTTATCCACTGATTCCTGCATCATGCCTATATGCTGCTCCATATCACCATCGTCCTGTAGTCGCATATTGCATATTTTCTTTAAGAGAAACACCTTACTTGTAAGCGACGATTTCTCGTGGTACAGTCTCAGTGCTTCCCATGTTTCCTTCGCGGTCGGCTTCGTGCGTATGTGTACGAGTTGGCTGTCCTCTACTAACAGACCTATGTATGCTCGCGCCTTTCCGTCGCGTTTTCTCCATGCGTCGGTCTGTGCTGTTGACGTAGGGGGATTATCAATCACTACACTCCACAGATCTTCCTTCGTTAATAACATTTCCAGTTTATATTTCCATATCTGGTAATTTTCACTGTTGAGCTTAGCAATGGATGTATGAGTACTGTCCGCCATGTCCTTTCACTTGAAAACGCGCGCACACACTTATGGTTTACTTTATTCCTTAGGTGCACATCTCTCAATTGTCTACTTATCAAAACTGTTAACCCTTTTCACTCTGCACTCCTGGGCCCATAACCTGTTGCATATATCAGCCGTTTCCCTGAAAAGAGGAGGTGCAGAGGAAAGAAAAATGAATGTAACCGAAAACACAGTATTTGATAATAACACGATAGGCACGTCTGTACGGCACGTTTATTCAAACCCGACTGACTCGGTACAAATCTGGAATGACCAAAAGTAAACAGAAGAAATTCTATTGAGGTGCGGTCGTTCTGTATAACTGGTGTGTATGAAATATGTGCGCATGTACACTGTGCATGTCGTTGTGAGTATATTTAACAACAGTTGCCAACGTAAAAAGCTCACGCGAGTAAAGACCAGGTTACCTATGGTAATAACCGATACACCATCTGACGCGTTTGACAAAGTAGCACTCGACATAGTGGGACCTCTACCAATCACGAAAAACAATAACCAATACCTACTGACGATCCAATGTAACCTGACAAAATTCCTCGACGCCATACCTATCCCAGACTCAACAGCTCAAACGATAGGCTCAGCCTTCGCCAAAGAATATATGACACGTTACGGTTCCCCAACGGCAATTCTCACAGACCAAGGACAAAATTTCCTTAGCAAAATTCTCCGACAGATTTGTAGGCTATTCAAAATTAAAAAGATCAAGACGTCTCCCTATAGACCTCAGTCTAACGGCTCTCTAGAACGTAGCCATATTTCAATAACAGAACACATAGCACACTACACCTCTCAAGGCAAAGATTGGGACGAGTTCATTAGGTTCGCGATCTTCTCCTATAACACCGCGAAACATGAAGCAACCGGCTTCACACCACACGAACTAATCTTCGGAAGAATAGCGAGATCACCAACTGACACTACACCTACAGAAGCTACTACTAACACGTACGACGCATATCTGTTCGACTTAAGAGATAATCTACGCGAAGCTCGAAAAGAAGCCAGAAAGAATTTAGAAAAAGCAAAACTAAGATCGAAACAATACTATGACAGACATACTAATACACAAACCTTCGAAGCTGGACAGAAAGTTTTCCTAATCAACGAGACACGTACAAAATTCGGTGACCATTACAAAGGACCATTCGTGATCAAACAAGTAATCAACGGCATCAACGCGGAAATTTATTTAACTCCTAATAAAACTAAAGTCGTTCACCTAAACAAATTAAAATTGGCTCACGAACCAGAAAACCATGACTGATTTAGACCAGACCCTACTTGACAGACTGACGGACATTTGATTCGTACACGAATTTTTTTTTCTCGGACAAACCCTGGGCTACAGACAGATCCCCCACTACACACACAAAACCTACACATGCGAAAACAACACTACACGTCCTAACAGCAAATTTGTTGTATATAATGACCACGAAAATATGAGAGCGAATGAACGTACAGAATGACTGCGTATGAACGAATTGTATGATGAGGTACCTCGTATGACTGAGAACGAATGATTGTATTGGATATATACACACACACTTTCAACACATGCCATGAAGCCAATCGTTTCTTTTTCCTTCCTAAAATCCAAATCCTATACCTCACTAACTCTTAACGCCAACCTCATACTTAACAATCTAACAACAGACCTACCCCACACGAAGTAACTAGTGGCTGACACTACATGCACTATACACTACACCCACAGATGAAAACTTCCTAAAATCCACACCCTACACCCCACTAATCCCTAACGCCAATCTCACAATTAATGATCTAACCACAGACTTATCTCACACGAAGCAACTAGCCGATCACATTACATGCATTATACTCTACATCCTACAGAGCAAGATCCTCGCTCTCACTCTATATAGACAAGTGAGTGAAAAATGCCATCCCACAGTTATTTATTCCAATTCTTTCTTTAATTCAATGAACTAAAGCCAAACCAAATTTAATGAAAAAAAAATATATATATATACAACGCACACATCGACATAATGACACAATATTTCCTTCAATCTAGCCATCCCTCTACCCTTAGCTATTCCGTGCGAAAAACCAAATTTATAATCTTCCAACAGAATTTAAAAACACCAAAATCGTATCATAGTCACAAACATTAACCAATTGCAAAAGCAAATTACATCCGCACGTTGTCTTCTTCACAAGCTTAGATTACATTTATAACCAGCGAAGACCAGTACCTAGTACTTGAGAAACATTGAAAGAGCTCAGCTCACGTTTGAATTAAAACCATGGTCATATTACCTACAACTTAGATTTAAGACGTATTATCTTCCAATTAGTTATTATTAATATTGATCAGTAAATTTTGGGTTTAGTTTAGCTTTTAGTTAATTTGGGTATTAGATTTAGAATAATTTTATACTACATTTATACTAGAATTAAGAATAGCCGTAAGATGACATTTGTACCAAACCAACAATATTCAATAAATCAATTTTGAAAAACAAAAAAATTACTAACCCGCTTAAACGCGCACTAACCCTAAGCGCATTTACTCCTAAGATCATTGCATCAAATTGTATCAAATCCATATTCATAAGTAATTTTCGATCAATAGCCACATTTTGTAATACACGATATTGAACACACTCATATCATTGTTAATTCACAACAACACGAACACCATTATTGATTTCAAATCAATTGCAAAATTTCATTTGATTCATAAGCCAAACATTGTATTTTGAACCATTTAACCATACATCTGCTTTAGTCATATCTAATCTTAAGACACTAGACACCTGTAATCAGAACCTCTTCTTTCTTATACTTCGTATAGTAGAACATATGCTTGACACCCTATGTTTTATCTAACGGGGGGGGGTGTTACGTCTGGACCTTCAGTCCATACTCACCCTATCTCTATCTATTAGTAATACTTATTAGTTATTAGCTTATAGTAACTAGATACTCTTCTTCCCGCTCTCTTATTTCTCTCCGCTCTAACTCTGGATTCCCAGACTTAATCTGAGACAATGCATCCGGTGATGCTTATTGAACTTCGCATCACCTCATGCATCGTCAGCCACACGTGGCCCCCTTCCTGAACTCTTTCACGCCTCTTCCCTAGCTTTCCTGTTTCCTATCGGAACACCCGCTCTTCACTTCTTAACTTGATCTTAACTGGTAAACAGCTATTAGTAGATAAGCTTCTTGTACTTAGACTTAGACTTGATTGACTTGAATAAAAACTGTTATACAGAGATCACTGAATTCTACGCATAAAGTCTTTATTAAAATAACACTGTGCTTTTCTCTTGATACCTTCGGTATACTTCTGTATCTTTATGCGGGCTGAACCCTTATAAATATACTTGACTTGCTTAGGCTTGTCACACTTGCTCTAAAACATTTTTCTGAATTTTTTCAGATTTTTGAAAAAATCCCTTTTTAAGTTGTTACGTCTGGACCTTCAGTCCATACTCACCCTATCTCTATCTATTAGTAATACTTATTAGTTATTAGCTTATAGTAACTAGATACTCTTCGTCCCGCTCTCTTATTTCCTTCCGCTCTAACTCTGGATTCCCTGACTTAATCTGAGACAATGCATCGCCACACGTGGCCCCCTTCCTGAACTCTTTCACGCCTCTTCCCTAGCTTTCCTGTTTCCTATCGGAACACCCGCTCTTCACTTCTTAACTTGATCTTAACTGGTAAACAGCTATTAGTAGATAAGCTTCTTGTACTTAGACTTAGATTTGATTGACTTGAATAAAAACTGTTATACAGAGATCACTGAATTCTACGCATAAAGTCTTTATTAAAATAACACTGTGCTTTTCTCTTGATACCTTCGATATACTTCTGTATCTTTATGCGGGCTGAACCCTTATAAATATACTTGACTTGCTTAGGCTTGTTACAAAGTTATGATTTTTTTTCGACCGAAAAAAAGGACCATTTTTTAAAATCTGAAAAAATTCAAAAAAATCGTATGATTCACGTGAAACAGTTTCCCGATCGCGAAAATGTGGGCCGAATTTTTCTTACATTTTTGTTACCTGACCCAAACTTTTTTTTTGGTAAACGGACCAGTACACCGTGATTCAACACATTCTACATACTCCAGAAATCATTAATATCTTATCCAAAGTTCATTATACGTCGGAAAATTAACTTTTTTAAAAATCACTTATCGTGAGGTTTTAGACACACGGTTAATTCGATTACATCTCTCGACGTCGCATTTCCTTCAGAGAGCAATTCTTCATCATGTGAATGAGGGAAACTGAAAAAAAAATTCTGTGACAAGTTCTGGTCAGTTATCGAAATTTAGCGACAATTTAGTAACTCTTTTGCTGATAACTTGCCCCCAAAATTTTGGTCTTCAATTACCCTCATTCACACGATGAAGAATTGCTCTCCGAAGAAACTGAGATGTCGAGCGAAATAATCGGATCAACCGTGTGCCTGAAACCTTACGACAACTGATTTTTGAAAAAGTCAATTTTCCGATGTGCAATGAACTTCGGATAGGATATAAATGATTATTGGAGTATGGAGAATTAGTTGAATCACGCTGTACTGGTCCCCTTCACAAAAAAAGTTTGGATCAGGTAAAAAAAATATAAGAAAAATTCGACCCACATTTTCGCGATCGGGAAACTGTTTTACGTTAATCATACGATTGTTGTGAATTTTTTCAGATTTTAAAAAATGGTCCTTTTTTTCAGTCGAAAAAAAATCATAACTTAAAAAGGGATTTTTTCAAAAATCTGAAAAAATTCAGAAAAATGTTTTAGAGCAAGTACAACAATAGAAAAAATTATTAAGCAAATCAAAAAAGTTGCGGTCACGAGCCTAGGTGAATTGACGTGGACAGCCCCATATATATTTCTCCATGTGAGTAGGCTACTGGCGATCGCATTAACAAACGGAAGGAACACTTAGAAATGTTGGCGCCGATACTAAGAAAGTCCAATTAGAAGAAAAAAAATTGAACAAGAAAAACGAAGAATTACGAAACAAGACTGCAGCATTGGAGAGGATAAATGAAGAAGCACAAAAACAGCAACGATTTAGTATAGATGACAAGCAAGCAATCAAAAACAATAGTCCAGCAGCCACCGCCTGATTTTTCGAGTGATTAATAACAGGCTGGATCTTCGTGAGTAGGTTCGGTTCGACGAGACGCCCAAGTTTTCCCTCTGTGAAAATTCTCGGTAGAGGTAGCTAATGAAGTGCGCAGGTGTGAAAGATGTCGATTCGGTGGGGTATCGAAATTGTCGGACTAACAGTTACTTTTTTATTTTAATGTTAAGATAATTGGATAATACACTCGGGAAAACAATTGTCCTACAAAATGGATGGTTCGACTCGAGCGTCCTCCACTCCGAATATGTCCAAATAACGAGTACATAAAAATTATTAATAACCGGCTGATTTTTTTTATGCAGCTTAGTAAATACTTGTATAATGAAATGGCCAAATAGTCCTACAAATTTAATGGCACGTTTTTCCTGTCCTACGCTTGGAAGTTGTCGATACCACGGTAACACTTTTTTCATTAATAACCGTAGGCCAAAAATAACACATGTTAAGTTAGTGCATTCTTTGCCCAAATCAAACAGTGTCCTACCAAAAAATGGGTATGTATTGCTAGTCCTACAAGAATTCTGAAAATAACATTAGAGTGAAACCTCTTTTATACGATTCGCACTTGTACGTTTTACTCGCTTATACGTAACATTTCTTTGGTCCGGGCAGTATATGTATTTGCAATACTAAAGTATTTCACTTCAACGTAATTCGCACGTATACGTATTTTTTGCCATACCCCTTGAAAATCGTATGAAGGAGGTTTCACGGTAATGAAGTACCTTTAACATTAGAAGTCAATTCTCCAAGAGATGCAGATTCATCGAACGAATCTCATTTCAGCGGTAACTTTGAAATTCGTTTCTCGATCTACTCTCACCAACGACTTATACTGGTGAATTAATTCAATTTTCTACCACACATGCATTAAAAACTCGTGTTTTTTGCCCTCCTTAACGGGATGGAAGTCACAGGTTTTTGACCGGGGTAATAAACCGGGATAAAAACTTGTCAAGAGGGATAAAAACCTTGACAGGAGGGAAAAAAACTCTCGTAACCATAGTAACGATGAAATAAACTAAGAAAATGCTGCCCCCCAGTGGAGAACACCGTTCTCGTGGTTCTAACCTCACTTTCTCTCGTTTTTAATGCATATGTGGTAGAGAATAACATATGTGCCATGGGAAGGAAGCGAGCGTTTTGTCTCGCACATTTTGCAGAACTCGTCTTCACTCTCGGGCACCTTCGGCGCTCGACAAAAAACGCCTGCTTCTCCCCCGTGGTGCATAATATACTATAATATGAAGTGCACATCGTGTGTCTAATGGCATAAGGTCGTAAGCGCCAAGAATGCGATTTTGGTGGCAAAAGGTCGTATAATTTTTTTTTTCACGCCATTCGCTCTGAAAACGGTCAAAACGTATAGATCAATTGAAATTACGAGATCGAAAAATGTAAGTGCAAAAGGTCGTAAGTTTGGCGGATACGTCGTTCTTTCATTACAATTTTTAAGGAAAATTAAAAAACAACGTAAATGCAAAACGTCGTAAGCGCCATTCCTTTCATGATTTTTCATGATTTTTGCAAACAGTTGTAAAAACTCGTGAAACGCAAAGATAAATTGAAAAAACGACCGTTTCGAAAATTCATGGGAAAAAAATACCACGTTAAAACCAGAAGGTCGTAAGCACCATTTCTTTTTCATGATCTTTCGAATAGCTATGAAAACTCGTGAAACGCAAAGGTAAATTGAAAAAACGACCGTTTTGAAAAATTCGATAAAAAATATTCGGGGTTAAAAGCAGAAGGTCGTAAGCGCCATTTTTTTTTGTATTTTTCACGATTTTTACAATCAGGTAAAAAAAAAATCGTGAAACGCGAAGAAAAATCGAAATCGACCACGTTTCGAAAATGTATACAAAAAAATACCAAGGTAAAAGCCGAAGGATGTAAGCGCCGATTTTTTTTCATAATTTTGATGGTTACGACGTTCTGCTTCTAATTGACCCAATATTAAATTTCAACATTCATGAACGAATCTTCGGGTTTTCATCCCGAACACAAAAAAAATATATACAACATATGACCTTCTGCCGTTACGAACAGCAAAAAGTCGTATTACGGCGCTTACGTCCTTCAGGATGTTAGACACGCGACATGTTTCAGTATTTTGGCGATTTGCTCTGTAAAGCTCCAAACTGCGAGAAATGCGTTGAATGAGTTTTTAACAAAATATATCTATTCCTGGAAATACATACCACTTTTTGTGTAGGACAGTGGTAAAATTGTGTTCTACACTTTATTCCCGATAGGAAAAAATAAAAATCAGGTTGTTATTAATGAAAAAAGTGTTACCGTGGTATCGACAACTTCCGAACGTCGGACTGGGAAAACGTGCCACTAAATTTGTAGGACTATTTGGCCATTTCATTATACAAGTATTTACTAAGCTGCATGAAAAAAATCAGCCAGTTATTAATAATTTTTATGAACTCGTTATTTGGACATATTCGGAGTGGAGGACGCTCTAGTCGAACCATCCATTTTGTAGGACAATTGTTTTCCCGAGTGTATTATCCAATTATCTTAAAATAAAAATAAAAAAGTAACTGTTAGTCCGACAATTTCGACACCCCACCGAATCGACATGTTTCACACCTGCGCACTTCATTAGCTACCTCTATCGAGAATTTTCACAGAGGGAAAACTTGGGCGTCTCGTCGAACCGAACCTACTTACGGAGATCCAGCCTGTTATTAATCACTCGAAAAATCAGGCGGTGGCTGCTGGACTACAAGTAAAAGAATCGAATTCGAGAAACGAAGGATCAACGGTTTCGAAAAACAAACCGTAGAACTTATTGTTAGCGTGCAAGCCCGCACAGAAGCGACCATCACGGCGGTCCACAAGAAAACAAGAAGCCATCAGAAGGTCTGCGATTAAAATCGTCCCTAGATGAAAATATCAATAAGTGGAGGTTCATTACTTGTCAAGAAAAATTCGTTCATTTTCAAAACGAGGACTAGATTCAGTGTGGTACTTGTGAGGAATGTTGCCACAAGCGATGCGCGGGAAAGACGCCGGGTCCAGTACGTTCAAATGTTTTGAATGCAAGAAGACCAACTCTGACTCAAACACATAGCCGGCATTGCCCAACGGAGTGTCTGAAATTACCCACCATTGTCCGAAGTTACCTCGTCGCGCAATCAGCCTTTCTATTAGAAAACATTTTATATTTTTTTTCTGAAAAATCATTTTGGTGTTGACGTTGAGAAGTATGAAAGTATCCGGCTTCACGTCCTCTTTCGTACCCCTTTCCAGAAGTCTGATTTTGGTACTACAACTAGAAAGTTGTATGGGAAGAATCCCATACAAGTAATCGGAAAAAAAGCTTGACGCATGCGCGCATCGTAAGTGTCAAAGTCATCGTAAGTCGTACTTTTTAGTACTAGTGTCTTTCATTTTCCATTCTTGCTCATGCACTCCATGAAATAACTCATTGTCAGTTGATTCCATGTGTGCACTATTGCTCAGCAGCGCCATTCGTCTCCGTTGTTTCTTTTTTTTTCTTGTTTTCATTAGAAAAAAATTAGGTAGGCTATGTAGGTCCTGCCTATTTAGTCTATGTAAGGTCTATTACCACGTTGTGTTGCCATCAACCGAAAGCGACGTTTAAGCTGCAACGTTACCTAACCTCAGGTCAGCAATCTGCCATTCCCTCAACTGACATTCGTCAGATGTTATTTGTTGCTGCTTCTCAGATCAAACTTTCTGTTGGGGCAAAAGCTTAAATATCAGGGAAATAAATGTTCCTACTTTTCAGTTAGTTGACGTTGGTAACCCTGTATGTATCTCTAAGCCGTTATGAAAAAATGGCCGTATGAACCCTTTTCATTGTGAAGCGGATTTCTGTAGAATAACATTTACTAAAAAAAGTTTTTCACAAAGAATCTGTCTTCAAAAATGCGCACCAACAAAAATCCGTCTTCCACAAAAAGTCTTTCTGAAAAATTCCTACTCTCAAAAATTCGTCTTCCACAAAAAAGCCTTCCTTCAAAAATCCGTTTTAAACGAAAGTCGTCCTTCACAAAAATCTCTACAAAAGGATTGAAATCAAATACAACTACCAAGTACAAAAAAATAATAATTAAATCGAACCATGTAGCGTTGTGCTCATTCGCTCGCTACGCTCGTTCACTCGATTGGGTTTCAATAATTGGCGAGGAGAAAAATTGGGAGCATGAGTTTCGAGAAGAGAAAATTTTCGAAAGAAAAAATTGAGGGAGTGGTACTTGCGGGCCAAGTGTGAATGAGTGAAAGAGTGACCACTGAGGTCTAAAAGTCACATTTTTTTATCTTGCGATGAAGGCCCGCCAAGTACCACTCCCTCAATTTTTTCTTTCGAAAATTTTCTCTTCTCGAAACTCATGCTCCCAATTTTTCTCCTCACAAATTATGAAAACCCAATCGGGTGAGCGAGCGTAGCGAGCGAACGAGCACAACGGTATATGGTTTGATTTTTCTTTTTTTTTTCGTACTTGGTACTTGTATTTGATATCAATCCTTTTACAGAGATTTTTTTGAAGGACGACTTTTGTTGAAAATGAATTTTTGGAAGAAGACTTTTTGTGGAAAACGAATTTTTGTTGGTGGGTATTTTTGAAGACAGATTTTGTGTGAAAGAATTTGTTTGGTAAATTTTGTGGGTGGACCACATTAATGTACTTGGCGAAAGGTTTTTGCACCGGAGGTGCTTTTTGGGGGATATCACTACTTTTTGTAGATTATTTTTACTTCCTGCCAACTGCGCTCGCTCGCTGTGCTTGCTCGATTGGGTCTTTGTAGATCCTCACTCGCAATTGGATGGACGGTGAAAAATATTGGATTTCCTGTTATAAAACGCTAGATATTGTAGGAAATATTAACAAGAACGTGTACTCTTATGCTAAGATTATTTTTCTCACTCTGACTCTTGTTTAGTGGCAGACGTGAAATATTAATCCTTATTGGGCTGTAGAAATCCGGACCGTCCAAATTATTTACAGCAAATACCATGTAACCCTGCGTGCGGCCGGCCCTCCTCCTTTCTCATTCGGGCTTGAGGACGGCAACAGCGGAGTTTAACTTACAGGCAGGGTTATAGTACTGCTCATTACAAATCATATCTTAAAGAATGTTCACAGTAAGGAAATCTGAAAATCAGCGTATAAATGATTAGCGACTATTCACTCAATAAAGTCTTCCGAGATAATACTTCTGTTATAAATTGCATGGCAAGATTCGGCCGTTTGATCCGGTCTACCAAGGTATTCTGTGAAACCCGATGATTTCAAGTCGCGTAACTCCAGTAGTCTAATAACTGCCGCGATCTGAAAATTGAAAGCTAAGTCATCGAAGCAAACCCCCGGAGCATAGCGCAACGTACACATTTTCTCCATAGAGCTAAAAGTAGGTGTGCGATAACTATAACCAAAGCAATTAAACAATTGATCATATCTTCGAGTCCTGAGATAACGTACGTATTCGGCGGACAGCCTAGAACTGAAACGTAACACATAAAACTGTGTATGAAGGATTACGGACCTCTATACTTGTCTCAAAGCGTATTCCGAGTTACGTCTGCTCTAGACTGCCCTCCGAGATACCTCTGCTTCCCAGGACCCGTCGATATAGCAATCAATATATCAATAACTCGTCCACGAAATAGTCTCTCTGGAACTAGACCACTCGGGTATACATATCCTACAAAAATAATAATAGTATGGAAATATCGAAATCAATGAATAACTATAGATATACACTCAATAAAGTCTTCCGATAGTACTTCTGTTATGAGATTGCATGGCAAGATTCGTCCGTTCCATCTGGTCCACCAAGGTATTCTTATCGTTAGAATCCGATGATTTGACGTCGTATTACACGAATGCTCCAAGAGCTGTTCCGCAACGTGATCATTGAAAGTCATTGAAGAAAACCTCCGGAGCATACTGCAGCGTACACATTTTTCCTGTAGAGCTAGAAGTAGGCGTGCGAAAATATAACCAAAGCAATTGAACGCTTGTTCATAACGGAAAGTCCTGCGGAAACAGACGTATTCGGTAGACAGTTTAAAGCTGAAATGTAACCCATGAAACCGTATAGGAAATGTGTACGGAGCTCTATAATCGCCTCAAAGCGTATTCTGATTTACGTCTGCTCTAGACTGTCCTCCGATATAAACGTCTGTTATTCCTTAGGCCTCGTCGCATGTCAATAAAACGCTCGTCCGAACGAATATTCTTTCACAAGACAGACCATGACGCGAACGTTCAACATCGTAGAGTATTATTTCATTTCAATTACAATAGCACGATCAATCTCATAGGTTAGGTACTACCAAATGTCGATTGACTTTATCACATTCATTTCGAAATCACCAATCGACTGCAGTAGAAAATCATAAATCATGAATCATTGTTTCTTGTCCTGTTCCTATTATCAATATCGTTACATCGTCAACGGTGAGCGGGAATATTAATAAATGAAAACTTTTGTTGACCGCACCATCAACCTAGCAGAACCTAACCTCATTTGATCTAGAAGCTGACATAGGTAGGTAGAACGACGGCTAACTTGTACCTCTAGCAGCCGACATGTAACGACGGCCAATGACGGCTAACTTGACGGCCATAGACAATGTTGTTTCGTCTGTTTGCATCTATTATACTAGATAGATCGGAAATTCTGTGGTATTCCGGTACCATGTAACTTCCCTATTACTCGAGTGACTTCGAACGACTTTCTATAGTATTATATATTCAGAATTTGCAAATCTCGTTCGGAGGAGGAAATGAAATTGGCGATGAAACGGGCTAAAACGGGCTATCAGAAATCTATAATTAATCATATCTAAGCTCTCAGTTAACTGATTACGCTCAAATTGGGCTTAAATGAGAGATTTTCGACTCCTGATTTGAAACCTTCCATGCGAAAAGCGATATTTGTCACGAAGACGGAATAAACACGACTTAAAAATTTGCCGTTCGGCCGAAACAGAGTTCGCTCGGGTATATAGAGCCGTTGAGTCTCTCGCGGGTAAAAAATTTTTTTTTTAATGTACTTGGCTCGAGACTCTACCGAGTCTCTTGATTAAAATACGCGAATTCGTAATGAAAACTCTTGTTGACCGCTTCGTCAACCTAGCAGAACCTAACCTCACTTAATCTAGCAGCCGCAGTAGCAGCCGACATGCAAATTATAAAAACGACCAATGTTCCCGAAGCCTGTTAATACTTTCTCAATAATGATTCTCATATCATATCTATCATGTATCATAATATCACGTAGCAATAACGAGCAAACCGAAATGTTCCGTTGCTGTCATCGGTGAAGGTTCGGGCGCGCAGATCGATTCTTTTGATCTATTACATTTAAAAATGGCTGCTCGTTTACATGACACAAGTGCTATCTAGCCGCGGATGTTGTGTACTGAGATATAATATATATACAGACGAAACAGCTCCCGTTCGGGTAGACAGGTCAAATTAATTATTATTTAATTAAATATTCGAGTTTTCTTCACGGTGTATTGAGAATATACATATTACTTTGAATTCTACTGAAAATACTTCGCGCAAGACTCATCAATCGGAAAAGAAAAAATCTGCCGAAAAAATCTGCCGAATTCAATTTCGACAACGGCGCCACCTGGCTCTCTCTCTTCTCGTCTGCTCTCTGCGTAGTCTCAACTAGACACCGCCGCTCTTCCCTAATTTTTATACTCGGAGCCCAAAAGCAAAGTCTGGCTGAAGGAGACGATGATGAAGGAGACGAAAATTTTCGAGTGAAACGGACCTGTCAGATCTTTGAAATAATCATATCTCATCTCTACGTGCACGGATTTAATCTAAATAGGGCTCAAATGAAAGCTCTTCGTGCCGATATTCTAACAATAATATTTCGAGACCCATGGATATCGTAAGATTGAAGAAAACTGAGATTCTGATTACCCCCACCACTGCGAATAGCTCCCGTTCGGGTAAATAGACTCGGTGAGTCTACGCGCGGCGTTTAAAAAATTTTTTTTTTAATGTACTTGGCGCGAGACTCTACCGAGTCTCTTGATTTTTACTTCATAAAGCATGTCGAGAGTTACTTTATTATTTCCACGTAATCTCAACACTTCCGAGGAGGGGTTACAGAGAATAGTTTGTGTCGCGCGTCCGGATACGTGATATCTGTCTGGCGTGAAGTTTGACCACTCGCTCGCCTCACGCTGCATTCACACTCGTTCTTGTCTTATTACAAACTCGCTCATTTGAAATCACTCACTTTCCGCACTTACGATACAATCTACTTTTGAGGCACGATCGTAGAAAACGGAGTGCCTTATACATTCGCCATCGCAAAAAACGTCGGATCGAGTAAAAGTTCTGGAATCATGTAGGGAGCACGTTTTGGCACCCGGATAGTCGTTTTCGAGCATTTTCAAGAGTGGTGTATGTGACCCCCCCATTTCTTGTAAACCCGCTATCATCCAAACTGCTGAACCGATCCTGATGAAATTTGCAGAGGATACTTCTTTTACCCTGCAGATGTCAGAATTTCGTTGTGTACCCGATCCGATTTCCGGTTCAGAAATGGCGTTTGCTAACTTTGTCAATTTTGAAGATACAAAAGCGAGCTTTGGAATACAGCCTCGTGATCTCGAATCAAAATTTTGAGAATTTTCGAGGATTTTTCCGGCACCTGCGTCTCAGTGTGAAATCGTTGAAGTTGCTTGTAAACCCGCTACCTGCCACACCGCTAAACCGATTCTGATGAAATTTGCAGAGGATATTTCTTCTGCCCTGAAGATGTCAGAATTTCATTGTGTACCCGATCCGACTTCCGGTACAGAAATGGCGTTTGCTAACTTTGTCAATTTTGAAGATACAATAGCGAGCTTTTGAATACAGCCTCTTGATCACGAAGCAAAATTCTGAGAATTTTTGAGGATTTTTCCGGCACCTGCGTCTCAGTGTCAAATCGTTGAAGTTGCTTGTAAACCCGCTATCTGCCACACCGCTGAACCGATTCTGATGAAATTTGCAGAGGATATTTCTTTTGCCCTGAAGATGTCAGAATTTCATTGTGTATTCGATCCGACTTCCGGTTCAGAAATGGCGTTTGGTAACTTTGTCAATTTTGAAGATACAATAGCGAGCTTTTGAATACAGCCTCGTAATCACGAATCAAAATTTTGAGAATTTTTGAGGATTTTTCCGGCACCTGCGTCTCAGTGTAAAATCGTTGAAGTTCTTTGTAAACTCGCTATCTGCCACACCGCTAAACCGATTCTGATGGAATTTGCAGAGGATACTTCTTTTGCCCTGAAGATGTCAGAATTTCTTTGTATACCCGATCCGACTTCCGGTTCAGAAATGGCGTTTGCTAACTTTGTCAATTTTGAAGATACAAAAGCGAACTTTGGAATACAGCCTCCTGATCACAAATAAAAATTTTGAGAATATTTTAGGATTTTTCCGGCACCTGCTTCTCGGTGTCAAATCATTGCAGTTGCTTGTAATAACGCGATCTACCAAACCGCTGAACCGATTATGATGAAATTTGTATTCAAGACTGTTTTCACCCTGCAGATGTCAAAGTTGTCTTGTGTACCCGATGCGACTTCCGGTTCAAAAATGGCGATTGCTAACTTTGTCAATTTTGAACATACAACAGCGAGCTTTGGAATACAGCCTCCTGATCACAAATCCAAATTTTGAGAATTTTTGATAATTTTTCCGGCACCTGCGTCTCGATGTCAAATCGTTGAAGTTGCTTGTAAACACGCTATCAGCCAGACCGTTGAACCAATTTTGATGAAATTGGCAGAGGATACTTTTTTTACTCCAAAGATATGCAAATTTCATTGTAGACTCGATCCGACTTGCGGTTTAAAAACCGCGGTCGCTAGCTTCCTCAATTTCGAAGTTACGAGAGCGGTCCTTGGAATACGGTCTATTGGCTTCGAATCAAAATTTTGAAATTCTTGGGGGATTTTGAACACTATTACAAAACAAACTAGCACTGTACGATCGTGCCTCACGCAAAAAAGCAATGAGCTTTTTGGCTAAAACGGGCTAGTTTATAGTTTGGTACCAAAATATCTTTTCTGGAGCACCAGCAATGTCAAGATTAGGGTTATGGACAAAGTTGCCTGTTTTGGTGGGATTCACATGAAATCACTCTATAATACCGGTTTCTACCAAGTATGAAACATTGGCTTCAGAACAAATTACTTACTTTTCCAAATTCGCTCAGACCAGGAGCGTTTTCTTGAGTATTATTCGTCTCCCCAACTGAACAGACTGCCCTACCAAAAAAATTTCGGTTAGAATATTCATTGTTTCACATAATCGTACCTAATTAAAACGATAAAACACGCTCAGCAGCCTTATCAGAATTACCGTAGGACTCAGCAGCCTCATCAGATTTAACGAAGGACTGCAAGAAAGTAAAAGAATCCGTGGGGATAAAACAAGTGATCGTTGTCTAACATTATCGAGGAAAAACTTGAACTGATTTTACGCATGATCTTTATGAAAAATTTTAAATAAATGGCAAATTTTATTTCGTGTTGTTGTTTTTTTTTTTTCAATAAAAATCTAAAATTTGTTATTACATTGTTAGATTACTATTATCATTATTATCATTGTTATTATTATTATTAATATGGAGATCGATCAAGTAGTGTCAACAACCAATTAATTCACTCTCAATTCTAAGTAATTGTGTTTCACGTTTCCACGACTGATCTTCGGTCTTTGAATAATCTTATTACTTCTACTCTCTCTTTTACTAGATAATTATACATTAAAATATACATTGATTTGTTCTGTGATAATTATTGTAAGGAATAAAATCATTGCAGTTTCTGACGAAGACGACGATTAGTCGTGGAAACGTTGAACACAATTACTTAGGAGTGGATTCATTGGTTTATTTGTCCTCTTCCGTTGACTCGACTTGATCGATCTCCATGTTATATAAAGTTGCCGAGTGATAGAGTCCTTCCGACTACTACTACTATTATTATTATTATTATTATTATAAATATTGTTATTAATTATTATAATAATAATAATTATTATTATTATATTTATATATATATAATTTATTATTTATTATATATAATTATTATTATTATTAGTATCGTTAATGTTATTGTTGGTGTTGTTATTATTATTATTATCGTAATTATTATCATTATGGATAGGATATGTAAGATTGAATATTGTGACCAAATTGGTCCACCAAGATTTTCAATCGGTTTTGAAAAATATGTTTGGAGAAGAATCGTACGAATTTTATATCGCATCTCAGCTGTCTTTGAAATTTTCTTCTCCAGGATATTTCAGATTTGAATATAGGTTTCTGACGCGGAAAATTTGTGATGCAATGATCCGGGAATTTCACCTGGATCTATCGCTGCCTATCTAGGGACCTACCAATATACCGTGCCGTCCAAAATTACGTTCATTGTTTTTGTTCTACAATTGCAAATGTCTCCATTAGCTACAGTTATTGCTGAGAAGCGGCACTAAAATTTCAACTTTCCAGGCAAAGTCGTGTCCTTAAATATTCTCATCTTTACAATTAGGTATTTCAAATTTAGTTGAACTGTATGAGGACAGAAAATCGAGTGCGTCTCCACGAAGCCCTTCAATCTCGCAATTTCAGTTGCAAAATTAGGTAGACTCGTTGATTTTCCAATTGGAAAACAAGAAAACTGTTCGAAGTTATAATAATGTGTACTCACCAGGAGGTGTCACAGGCATGCGTCAATGTAAGGTATCTAGCTCCTAGTCCGTAAAATGTTCGAAGGACTCCCAGGGAATTCCCTAGAGCATGGCCACCCTCGACTCCGATCAGACTTGCAATTTTACCCTCCCTGTGAGCATTAACAAGACCTGCACAAAAATGAATGCCGATGGTATCATCCGGAAAAAATACGTCTGATACTGCAATGAAAGAATAGTTGACCATTGATCAATTATGAGAGAAATGCATAGTACAATTACGCCAACCATTGATCGGTATAACCTACCTTTGACGGAAGTGACTAAAGTAAGATGCTGCGCATTCATTTCTGCCAACCTTCGTATGACATCAATTTGCTCCAGAGATAATTGAACAGCATTCAGTTGAGCAGCTCCGCACGGGACGTAGGCGGACCAAAACTAGATTACACGTATATGGACAAAATTTGAGTGAGATATAGAGGTAAGAACAGGAGCTGCAAACAATAATGATTGAAACGAAGAAGAATACAGGCAATTATCTCATCTCGTATTTCTTTCAATTACAAAATTGATGGTATACTCACTTGGGCTCCAACTAATCCAGCGCGTAATCTCGGAATATCGGTATGACTCCAATCGGATCTGGCCCATGGATCGACACGACCCAAATCGCTGCTGAGATTAACTTCTCCTAATTGATTATGTACGAATTTCCTCACGTTCCAAGGCAGGTCGTTGTGTCTGATGGAAACCCAGTCACATTTGCCATCAAATAAAAAATTAGATTAGACGTGCGAGTACATAATAACGGTGCTAAGCTCAGGTGCTCAGTTGCAGAGCACATAGTAGATATGAAAGCTCATGACTGTACCCAAGACTTCAATAATATGGAATTCGAGTCAAACAGAAAATAGAAACCAACCATCAAATGTGATTGTGAGATTTTAAGAATCAAATATTATTGGGAATCCTCACCCATCAATAAGAGGCACTTCAGTTAATAACCTCCTGATTACGTCTAGCCGTTGTTGATGAGTGACGGGCGCGGTTTGAAGTAATAAAGGCAGGCATAGTCCTCCGAGCAAGAGGGAAGACACTAATAGAAGAACAGGTGCCAAAACACGGCACTTTTTTCTAGGACCTTGCTCACGTCGTTCCTTGCTACTGCCACTGCTTGGTGAATCCTCGCACGGAGGTGGGAGCCGCACTATGCCATTGCAAGGTGCGACATCAGGCAGTTCTGTCAAGCACGTCGTCTGCTAAGGGACAAACAGACATTGTAATCAGCATCTAAAATTATCTGAAGACCGTTGTGAGCGTTTTCCGAACGGATAATAGTATACTGTAGGGGAAGGTGGGGCGGAATGGCCAGGTGGGGCTAAACGGCCAACCAAAAAAAAAAATGACTTACTCGCATTTTCGCATCAAGGGGGACCGTACGAAACGGTATGCAACGTGACTTCGCTGACAGTCATCAAAAATTTTCAGGGTGGGGCTAAACGGCCACCTAAAAAAAAGTGAGGAAACTGCATTTTCACGTCGAGGCGAGTGAGATAACACTATATGCAACGTGGTTTCACTGAAAACGATGCAAAACCGAAACGATGGGGCAAATTGCTTACTGGCATTTCCGTTTAATTTATGAGTAACTAATTTTGTAATTTCTTTTTCGTGCACTAGAATTTACGTGGATTATCCGAATTACTGAAACTCAAATAAAATAATGAAAACCAACTAGGTCAATAAACAACAAAAAAGTATTCTAACATATCAAAAATCAATCTAAACTTCAGAATATTAACATAAACTATAGAGTGGATGAAAGAGAATGAGCGATTTTGCCCCACCGTTTCGGTTTTGCATCGTTTTCAGTGAAACCACGTTGCATATAGTGTTATCTCACTCGCCTCGACGTGAAAACGCAGTTTCCTCACTTTTTTTTTAGGTGGCCGTTTAGCCCCACCCTAAAAATTTTTGATGACTGTCAGCGAAGTCACGTTGCATACCGTTTCGTACGGTCCCCCTTGATGCGAAAATGCGAGTAAGTCATTTTTTTTTTGGTTGGCCGTTTAGCCCCACCTGGCCATTCCGCCCCACCTTCCCCTATATCAATGGCCGAAGGAAGGCGATTTTGACGAGTGTATGTATGTATGTACGTAGGGATTTATTATGCCATAGCCGGCAAGGGCCTGAAGGCAAGAAAAGAACAAGTAAGAAAACATTGTCTACATCAAATTTAACAGGAGAGAGTACTTAAGTAAACCGTGAGTAACAGGAGGTGAAAATAAGAGTAACAATATGCAGCGAGTAAAGCTAGAGTAGACAATAGGTTAACAACATTGCAATGAAATAAAGGAAAAGAAATGAAAATAAGAGAAAGAAATGAGGGGAATAAAAATAATAATAGTAATAGTGATAGCAAGAATAGAATAAGATAAGGTAAAACTAAAGGTACAACTAAAGAATAGGAGGAGCATAAAATCTAAATTAAATTAAATTAAATTGAATCAAATTAATCAAATCAAGTAACGAGGAACTGGGGCCTGGGAGCCGCTTTTACTGGGCATTGATCTCCTGGGACAGCAAGTATTTATAGAGATTGAATTTGAAAATTGACACCCTTAATTGCAGAGGGCAATCTAAGTGTGAAGGTAGTCGCCCAGGCGTAGCGACAGCGGCCGTCGCACGAGTCGAACTCGCATTCCGCCCGTACACGCGATACAACGTGTAGACTTTATATCCCGCCCCTTGAAACCACGCCTTTTCATGCATTTCGCCCGCTCGCAACGTAACTCGGGCCGTAACGGTTTTGTTCGCCCGCCCGCGAAGTGCGCCTGACCAACAGTCGCTGGTCCGAAAGGGGTGAAATTCCACCTACAGCGCATGCATGAAACGACGGGTTTTCAAGGCGAGTGGGACAAAAATGTTAGATATGCCCAGTTATATGGCATTTTATCTTGGTATCCAACCCAATCTGACCAGATATGCCCAGATCTCAAAGCAAATTTTATTTCGAACACACAGAACTAACTTAAAACTTTTAACGTTCCAGTCGAAATAACTTCGGAATTTGCAGAAAGAAGGTCTTTTCTCAGTCCATAATGTATACACACTACTGTGTCAAGGGCATCCTCAATGTGGTCGGACTCGGTACAGTGTAACAACACAGAGCAATTTTCCCAATTTCCGCAGAACTGAACATGGTTGGATCTGCTAACTCTACCTTTTAAGGAGGTATTCACTTCAACTGAAGCTGCACAAACAATACACCTATCATCGGGAAACGAAAAGAAGGAGGAAGGCAGTCAGCCAAAATGATTTCACGTCACGAGGGTTGAATTTAGACGAAATTCAGTACCCTCTGACCCCGCCGAATCACATTTTCATCTCTTTTCTTGTCGACGAATCCACCAGTGCCGCCCAGTGCTTTCTTTACCGGACACTCTACATAAGTCCGGTTTTGATTTGTTGTAAAGTTGTGTATATATAGTAAGAGGCGTTGGGGGGGTCGAGCCGAATCTCACCCAATCTCACGTGGGGGAGAGGGGGGGTCTCGGCCAATATCACGTAATTTTTTTTATTATGAAATTATGTTTTTTTATTAGAAATCCAACGCAATCAAGCAAAATACGCATTTTGAAATATCTCACGTGAGATTACGGGGGGGGGGAGGGGGGAGCCAAATCTCACGAAATCTCACCGAGGGGGGAGGGGGGGTCGAAAAATCGCAAAAATCGCCTCACGTAATTTATGGACGCCCCCTTGTGAAATATTGAGCAAAGAAATTAATGAGAAATAAAGATATGAATATTATATAAAAACATTTAAGGTTCAATTAAATGAAATCATGTGAAATGGTGAAAAAATGAAAAAAAATTGAAAAGTACGAAATAATTCTAAGTAGAAAAATAAACGGAGATAACATTCCTTAAATATTCCTCGACTGTTTCCTGAATTTCCCTATTCTCCCATATCACAGACAAAGTGTCTCATCCAGAGTAACTTCGAGACGGCCGATAATAGAGACGATGAGCTCCTTCTACTGTTATTGCTTCGGAGAAGGAGACAACGTTTGCAGAGGTTGCGTCTGCGAGCTGCCCCTCGCTGGTGGATTCGTCCGTTTATCACCTTACGACATGAACAAGGCGCTTATGACAATCTCGTATCTAAACTCCGTACTGATCCGGAGTTATTCTTCAATTACCACAGGGTTACACCAGATCAATTTGATCTTCTGTTGCGAAGGATAGAGCCACAAATTTCAAGAGGCAATCTTATTCAAGAAAGCATCCCTGCTGCTTTACGGCTATCTTTGACACTGCGAAATATCGCATCGGGAGATAGCATGGTCAGTTTACACTACCAGTATCGCATCGGTAAAACAACTGTAACTCACATAATCAGAGAAACAACGGCAGCGATATGGGATGTGCTGCAGCCAGAATTACTGCCAGAACTTAATCAAGGAGAATGGGCTAAAGTAGCTGAAGATTTTGGAGACCGATGGAATTTTCCAAATTGTGTTGGCGCCATAGACGGCTAGCACATTGTTGTGCAGTGCTTTGACAACACAGGTTCAGCGTTCCACAACTACAAGGGCTCATTCAGTCTAGTGCTACTTGCAGCATGCGATGCTCAGTACCGATTCACGTACGTCAGCATCGGTTCCGCTGGAAGAGAGAGTGACGGTGGAATTTTCCAAGCCTCGGATTTTGGCCGAGCCATCATAGACAAGACGCTGCCATTACCTCCCCCAGCTATTCTCCCAGGGAATGATATACGTCTGCCATCGGTATTTGTTGGAGATGCTGCCTTTCCACAATTGGAAAATTTGATGCGGCCGTATCCTGGTATGAACTTGCCGCCAGATCAAGTTATTCTCAATTACCGGTTGAGCAGAGCCAGAATTACCATCGAAAACACGTTCGGAGTAATGGTAGCCAGGATGCGTATCTTCCGGAAACCGATCATTGCATGCGCCGAGACAGTGGAGAACATTGTGAAATGCTGCGTCGTACTCCATAATTGGCTAAGAGACATCGAAGTTCGGCTGCCACCGGGTCAAAGACGCTACATTCCACCACGATACGTTGATGCAGAAGATCGACTTGGAAACATGCAGCCCGGACAATGGCGCGAAGAAGTAGGTCTACGAGGAATGCACGATCTAGCTCCAAACGCTGCTAGGAACTGTGTCCAGATTGCGAAAAATACAAGAGATGCCTATAAACATTATTTCATGACCGAGGGCAAGGTCTACTGGCAGTGGAATAAATTACCCGAGCACCAGAGAGAGTGGTATAGACGACAATGAAGCAAACAATCAAGGTTTTTTCAATACACCAATATTATAATTCATAACTCAATATTTAGCTCAGTTTGAAATCTTTTAGATGAAAAAGATTCTTGAATAAAATTTGGTAACAATAAAATTAAATATCATCTTACGTATTGTAACGTATTCAACAAATCAATTCTTCCTATGTTACATTTGAAATTAAAATTAGAGAATTAAATAGTCAATATTAGAAATTAGAATCAAAAACATCATACACATACACACATGCTATCGTTAGAATACAAACAGACACATCGAACATCGCCACTCTGGCAACAACAGACACACACACACACACTTTTGTTTTACACACACACGTAAACTCTCAATATTATGTTCTATTAGATTTAAGGATATTGCCTGTATACACGCTCAACAAAACCATACATGTTACACTTACAATAAAAGGGGATTAAGACAGATAGAAGAGAACAGAAATCTATAAACAGTATCAATACGCAACAAGTAGGGAAGTTGAGGAGCTCGTGGGTCAGTCCCCTCTCCCAAAATTTGAAGAAATATAACTACGCGCATCGAGAAATAGTGCGAAAACCGAGCCGTGATGGTAAATCACAATACGAGTAGAGTCACTTCGGTCCGGCTCGATCCTCGAATCAGTCGTGCCGATTTTTCAAGTATTCACTTCGGTCCGGCTTTTGGGTCTCATTCCCAGGCAACACAAATTCGTCACGGATACATATCAGTCATGTTACAGCCGGTTCTATGAATATCACAGGCATGTCATATGTAACGCAATTGTGATAGTTTAAGCGCTCTAAGATGTCCGCCACACGTTGTATCGGAGTTCGGTAACACTCGCATATCAAGGCAGCATGCTAGCTATGTTACGGAAACGTAACTTTTACAGAATACAGCCGTCACAATGTTACGTAGAGTCCATGTAACCTCAATGTATCATTTAAACTGAGAGTTACATGGCATTCACATTGCTGAGAAGTTTCGGAAGATATAATAGGTATAAGGTGTCAGGTATATATCAAGTATGTAAATGCTGTTTTGTGAGACACAGGATGCTTTTTATTACACATTTTGTATACACTTACATACATTAAACTCATTCACAATATTTATAGAAACTTCAATAGGTTTATATTTTTTATGTCATATATCTATAAATAAATTTGAAAGCTTATTATATAAAAAAAGTAGTCTAAAATTTCCATGTATACATGTTATTGACTTGCTCAAAACTAAAACGTAGGGACTTTTTATTTTATATGTAATATCTATCAAAAAAATTGGTTTTTCAATGAATATAGTAAACAATATATCAACTGAAAACTGCATCTTGTCAAAATACCTCCTTCTGATTTGATGAATCGATTATTTAATAAAGGTTCCTGGGAAATCATGATTATATCTGTCCTAGTCTCATCAGATATGGTCAGATCTGTAGCTTTCTCAATTATTATCCAAATATATTTTTGTCAAAATTTTAACAATTTATTCCATTATCAAGAGACTCGGTAGAGTCTCGCGCCAAGTACATTAAAAAAAATTTTTTTTTCAGGCGCGAGACTCAACGACTCTATATACCCGAGCGACCACTGTTTCGGCCGAACGGCAATTTTTGAGTCGTGTTTATTCCGTCTTTCGTGATAAATATCGCTTTTCGCATGCAAGTTTTTGAATCTGGGTGCGAAAAGCTCTCATTTAAGCCCAATTTGAACGTAATCAGTTAACTGAGAGCTTAGATATGATTAATTATAGATTTCTGATACCCCGTTTCATCGCCAATCTCCTTTCCTCCGTCGAACGTCGTTTCCAAATTCTGAATTGCGGCTGTCAGATACTCAGATTAAGTGAGGTTAGGTTCTGCTAGGTTGACGAAGCGGTCAAGAAGAGTTTTTATTACGAATTCGCGTATGTTAATTATTGTTACCGCTGAGCATATTATGATCGTTATTGATGACTCATTTATGATAGGATAAGAAACAATGAAATTTATGATTCTCCACTGAAGTGGATATATGATTTCTAAGAGAATGAGATAAAGTCATTGAAATTTGGTAATACATAACCTATGGGATTGATCGTGCTATATTTATAATACTCTACGATGTTGCACGTTCGCATCATGCTCTGTCTTGCGTAAAAAAAATGCTAATATTAATTGGGACGAGCGATATATTGATATGCAACCAGTCCTAAGGAATAACAGACGTATATCTCGGCAGACAGTGTAGAGCGGACGTAACTCAGAATACGCTTGATAGTAGGAGAGCCCACGACACTAGGTATACCACGAACGGGAGGCCGTTTCAAAATGATATGACGTCATTCAGCATGACCCGCCCGACATGGAATCGAAACTGTGCCGGGTTGAATCCTGACCCGATTAGCCGTAATTAATAAAAATTCGTGCTTTGTTTTAGTAATGTCTACCACTTTGAGGCGGCCACAAAAAACTTGTTTCGGATAATTTTTGGCAACAAGCACTGTCGGGAACAATCACTGTGCCACCCCCATATCTGACCCTAACCCCGGCACAGTTAATTCGAAGGGGTTCAAAAAAACAGTTAACTACCTTTTCACGGAGGCCAAAAAAAACCTTAACAAAAATTGAAGATTAGGATTAGCTTTCAACGAAAATTCAACTGTGCCAGCCTTCCTCTTGACCCTAACCCTCGGCACAGCGAGTCAAACCCGGCCTTGCTCCGAGCGTCCTTCTCTCGCACCGCTCGTGACATAGCCAATCCAACGCTGTTTTTTCAGCAAAATCATTTGGTTTTCAACACAGCATTATTATTGAATGCATGTGGCACTGCCAGCAATGTTCGTAAATGAGTTTCGAGCCGTCTGATTATATAAAAATTAGTTGTTTTATTTTTTCTCCATCCTTTCAACGGGGAAAAAATAAGACTTTCTGCGTATGAACACGAAGAAATTGTTGTTAGAGACTTCCATAAATAAATTTGTATGTAAAAAAATGTTCCTACGTGTTCATCTGAAAAGAAAATGCGTTAATAACGGTTCATCTCGTTCAAAAATAGTTAGGACGTTTTTAAAATGTATTACAGTGAAATTTCCCAATAGTGGACATCTTTGGCACCGGATATCTTATCCGGTATTGAGAAGTGTCCGTTATTCAGGAAATGGCTAATTTTATATTACACGAATAAATTGATGACTGATCCCTTTGTTAACATTTATACATTTTAAAAACGTCCTAACTATTTTTGAACGAGATGAACCGTTATTAACGCATTTTCTTTTCAGATGAACACGTAGGAACATTTTTTTACATACAAATTTATTTATGGAAGTCTCTAACAACAATTTCTTCGTGTTCATACGCAGAAAGTCTTTTTTTTTCCCCGTTGAAAGGATGGAGAAAAAATAAAACAACTAATTTTTATATGATCAGACGGCTCGAAACTCATTTACGAACATTGCTGGCAGTGCCACATGCATTCAATAATAATGCTGTGTTGAAAACCAAATGATTTTGCTGAAAAAACAGCGTTGGATTGGCTATGTCACGAGCGGTGCGAGAGAAGGACGCTCGGAGCAAGGCCGGGTTTGACTCGCTGTGCCGAGGGTTAGGGTCAAGAGGAAGGCTGGCACAGTTGAATTTTCGTTGAAAGCTAATCCTAATCTTCAATTTTTGTTCAGGTTTTTTTTGGCCTCCGTGAAAAGGTAGTTAACTGTTTTTTTGAACCCCTTCGAATTAACTGTGCCGGGGTTAGGGTCAGATATGGGGGTGGCACAGTGATTGTTCCCGACAGTGCTTGTTGCCAAAAATTATCCGAAACAAGTTTTTTGTGGCCGCCTCAAAGTGGTAGACATTACAAAAACAAAGCACGAATTTTTATTAATTACGGCTAATCGGGTCAGGATTCAACCCGGCACAGTTTCGATTCCATGTCGGGCGGGTCATGCTGAATTACGTCATATCATTTTGAAACGGCCTCCCGTTCGTGGTATACCTAGTGTCGTGGGCTCTCGGACTATCTCCTAGGGCTATCGATTCGCAATCGACCGAGGATCTACGTCCTGCTATTGGCGATGCAGCCTGCGCCTAACTTAACGTCAAAGGGTTGACGCAGCTGTCTCGATCCTAGCCACGTTCAGTGTTCTCGTTGTCTAGTCCCGCAGGGGTTCTCGATCCAGGGCTCTTGGTTCTTTGTCGGAGCTCGTCCCGTTTGCAGGCTCTTCAGGCGCGGGAATCTCATCCGCCGACCACTCGTCCCTCGGTGACTGCTAGTGCTCGGGCGACGATTTTTATGCCCAGGAGGCTACTGCCCCGCTGATCGTTTGAGAACCCCTGGCCTTCTCTTAGTCCGTCACTGTGCCTTGTCTTTGGTCGTAGCGTCGAGCGTTTACATGTAAGGAGAGTTCAAAATAAAACAGGAATTAATATCGATTCGGTTCGCTTGTATCGTCACGGCCACCAGGCAGGGTCTGTTCCGGTGCGGAGTTTAAAAGTGTTCCGCAGTCATTCAGCTCATTTTCTCCGGGGATGGAATTTATTTAGGGCTCGCTAGGGTTTGGGGCTTTTTGTAACGACAGTTGAAAACTGTCATGTTACACAGCATAATCGCCTTCGGCTCGTGCTGCATATTTCACACTCGCAAAATAGTTCTTTGCGCCCTTGATACACAATGTACTAATTTCAGACCGAGTGAGTGGATGCAAAACAGCACTTTGCACCCGAGGGCAGGAAAATAGTCTCTTTCGCCCGTTTTTAGCGACTTCATAATCGCCGAATTCTCGCCACGGTGCGAATATTTGTGTTAATGTGTCTTCTGAACCACTTGGGCTCGGCCCACTATGGAATTTTCAGACAACTTTTAGGATTGGAAAAGACGCTTTGTAAAAATTTCAGCCAATTCGATTTAAGCACTGTTTGCTACTAAAGATTTTCGGAGATTTTTCACCGAAACTGCAGTTTCGCGACGCACAACAATTACAATAAATTATTTTCAGAAATTTCGTAGTCAGAAAATACTTTGTCAGAAAAATCTGAACAAATTCATAGTTGATCCTTTCAACGTGTACGTCGACGGTGAAAAGGGCAAACATACCAAAAGGGGTCATCGAAATCGGGCGTTCGATTTGACGTGGAATTCCCCGCATAAATAAGTTCATAAATTATATACTGGAAAATGAATAAATTCATGAAATTAAATAAATGAAATTGAAAATAAATGAATGGAGTTGTATATAAATAAGTTCATAAATATAATCGAAAATAAATAAATAAATGAAATTGAACAAACGAATTTAAAACTAAACAAATGGAGTTGTATAAATAGGTTCATAATAATAATTTATTTGCTCAATTCAGGTGAATCATACAAATGAGTTCCGCTAGCGGATTACAAGGTACAAATTCAGGGTCTAAAATTATGAGATTGAACAGAAACGGAGTGTGTGCATATGTGATCATCCTCATAATTATACGATCTGGTTGACTTTATTCCAGATATTTAATTACTCACTTAATTTATTGGTTATTTAGTAATATTTTCATGTTTTTTTTTTCTTCCTTTCTTAGTTTAAGTTCCAATATCTAGCACTCAGCCTATGTGTGTGTATCTATATATATACACACACATAGGCTGAGTGCTAGATATTGGAACTTAAACTAAGAAAGGAAGAAAAAAAAAAACATGAAAATATTACTAAATAACCAATAAATTAAGTGAGTAATTAAATATCTGGAATAAAGTCAACCAGATCGTATAATTATGAGGATGATCACATATGCACACACTCCGTTTCTGTTCAATCTCATAATTTTAGACCCTGAATTTGTACCTTGTAATCCGCTAGCGGAACTCATTTGTATGATTCACCTGAATTGAGCAAATAAATTATTATTATGAACCTATTTATACAACTCCATTTGTTTAGTTTTAAATTCGTTTGTTCAATTTCAGTATATATATATATATATATATATATATATATGTATATGCGTGTATGGGTAGGGTAAGACAGACTAACTAAAGAGTTGTCATGGGGATAAAAGTGTACAACAAATAATATACTAAGTTAAAACTAGAATCAACCGGGTTGATCGGGGGTACAAAGATTACCTGAGGGGCTGGTTAAAAATAAAATTATATAAAGGTGGGTGTAACATTAACACGCCGTAAGGTCATGGATTTAAGCGACTGCTGTTCCGTATTTCTCTAAGACTACATTGACAAAGGAGGCGAGTTTTTTAGCCATCGCTAGGTCTGGTTCGCTTAGATAATTTAAGAGGGTGTCGACACTGTTGTCATTTTCTGCACCCAAATGGGTCAGCCTGTGTTCCTTGATGCCCGGGCACTGGATTATTATGTGCGTTAAATTATTCTCGTCACCGCACCTGCTGCATGGTAGGGAGCCGTCTATATTGTAGAGCTGGCCTTTTATTAATATTCTGGGTTCATAAACATTAAGGAGGCGTATTTGGGCTAGAGTCCTTATAAGTGTAAGAGGCGCTATGAGTTTGAGGTAGCTTTGGGCACCAGGTTTGAGGTGCAGTGAGGGGTATATGGACAATGCCGAAGAGTTTCTGCATCTCTCGAGGTCTTTCGCGTGGTAGTGCTTGTCCAATGCCTGCATGAATGAAAGTTTCCTCTCTCTTAGGAGTTCTCGCGTTAGTGTTTTAAGGGATTCGGACTCGTTGATGGGCTCGAAGAAAGTTCTGTTAGTTTGTGCTATCCAATTATATTTGTCCGAGGTAGCAGAGTCTCTCTCAGCTAATTCTTTAATTCTGAGAAAACAGATTTTGGGGTAACGCTCATCAGGCATTTCCAGAATTTTTTCTACCCAGGTTAGAACTTGCTTAAAAACTAGGACGGCTAGTCTCGGTCTTCCAGTCTCAACCCTGATTGCGTAGCCTGGCGTTCCTTGGAAGATGGTTAACAGTCTTCTGAAGAATGAGCATTGGATTCGCTCGATAGCGTCCAGATGTTTGCTACCCCAGACAGCAGAGGCGTAAAGAAGTGTAGAAGACACCAGAGAGTTGAAGAGGTTATTGCACACATCCCATGACTTAGGCTTGATTGCATTGATCAAGGGGATTGTTGAGCTGGCTGCCAGGCTAGCTTTGTAGTGCATTTGCTTTGCAGTTGGCTCGAAAAGACCGGATTGAGTGAAGGGAATCCCGAGATACTAATATCGTGCCACTAACTCAACCCTCTCATCACCGTAGAGAAGCGGGGGAAGCTTATTTTTATGCCCAAATCCACCTTTTTGGAAGAGAATAACTTTCGTTTTACTGACGTTGACTTCTAATTTGTTAATCGTGCAGTATTCGACCAGGTATCTGAGTATTTTTTGTGTGCCTATGTAGGAGTCAGCAAGTATGACCAGGTCGTCCGCATACGCCAGGAGAAGGATTTCTAGGTAGTGAGTGACCGAGACACCCCTAATACCTTTATTTAGTAAGAATTCTTCAATGTCAGCAATAAAAAGAGCAAACATTAGGGGGCTTAGTATCTCTCCCTGCAATACTCCACTGGTGACTTCCGTGGGATGTGAGCATCCCCCACTTCCCTTCACAGAAATTGATGCTTTAGAGTATAGGTCTATGGCTAAGCGGATGTACTTTGAGCTTATCCCTATGGTGTGAAGTTTATTCCATAAAATGGAGTGAGACAGTGAGTCGAATGCTCTTCTAAAATCAAAAAATAGCGCGTATAGCTTTCCGCCTTTGAGGCTCAGGCGGATCTGAATTAACGAGTTTAGGGTGAATATGTTGTCTATTGTTCCTCGAGACTCCCTGAAGCCCGCCTGGGCTTCAGGTAGAAGTTTTTTTGCTTCACACCATTTGGATAGTCTCATATATAAGATCTGCGTGAAGATTTTCGCAATAGAGTTGACAAGGGCGATTGTTCGATAATTCGCCGGGTCAGATTTGTCACCTTTTTTAAAAATCATTCTCGCTTGGATTTTTGACCATGCGTCAGGAACTTTTTCCGATTCCATTATTCGATTGAACAGGACGTTCAGGTATAGGATCCAGTTTTGAGGCAAGTGTTTAAAAAATTCGTTGCAGACGCCGTCAACGCCGGGCGCCTTCGCGAATTTACATTTACTGAGGCTTAGTGTGATCTCGTTCGTTGTAATGGATGAGTCTAATTCGGGGTTACCCAGACCAACAAAAAGGTCAGGGTTGATAATCTCACGGGGAGGATAGACTGATTCAAGGAAGTCATGCCAGAGCTGGAGGTCTATGGAATCTGTGTGCATTTTTTTGGATTTGAAGGCGTTTATCACGCTCCAGAAAGTCTTTGAATCTTTAGTATTGATAAGTGTCTCGGCAAAGGCATTATTGTAATTCTCTTTTTTGGGGGTGAGCAAGTTTTTGTAATCTTTCTTAGAATTAGCGTATTCCGTTCTCGCCTCAGATGGAAAGTCGCGCTTCTTGCAGTGTCTGAGCTTCCGTTTTAGTTGTTTTTTGAGCGCTTTGCATTCGGCGTCAAACCACGGCTTCTTGCCGGTGAGCTTATTGCTTGGATAGGTGACCATACCGGCGTTTGTGCCAACTTCTTTTATTGTATTAGTTAGTTTGTCAGCTAGGTCGTTGACCGAGATGCAGTCGATAGCTACATTGGGCGAGAGGCGCATGTTAGATACGTATACTTCTGCAAGGTCGTCTTTCCATTTGAGTCGCGGTGTTTCTGTGGTGTTATAGGGTTCGGAGTTTAGGATTACAGCTATGGGAAAGTGGTTGGAGAGAGACACTATGTACAGTACCTTTAAGTCTGCGATATCAGCAGAGCCTAGGTAATTACACCATGCGAGGTCTATGACTGATGAGCCATTAGTGTTTACGTGCGTGAACTGGGCAGGGGCGTCGCTTTTCGTTCTTCCATTGAGTACCATCATTCCGTTTTTCTCCATGTGGTCCAGGAGTTTTCTTCCTCTGTGGTTGAGTTCGCTGTCTACGCTTGTCCTCTCGGGGTTTAGGTAGGAGTTGGTTGGGAAGGCCTTGTGGTCTATCTGGTTGGCTTGAGCGATTCTACTGTTGAGGTCACCGCCTATTATAATTGTGTCGTGGGGATACTTCTGTATTAGGATGCTGCTGACCTCATCCAACTCGGCGAGGGCCTTCTCTATGTCACCGGTTAGGTTGAGGTAGATCAGGCCAACTATTCTGTTTATTGACAGGTGGGTCACTCGTATGAATATTAGGAAGTCCGTTGTGCATAGTGTTTGGGTTTAGTAAATATTTTGGTTTACCGCTATCAGCAGTCCTCCCATGGGTCTCCCTTTTTCCTTTACCTTAGTCGCTGGACTATATATAAGTTCGTACGACTGCGTGCCTAGAGCTGAGCCTAGTGTGGGTTCCTTCATGGCCCATGTCTCGCAGATGCACAGGATGTCAGAATTGGTTAGGTGTTCGGTTAGATCAGCGAGGTGGCAGAGTCCTGTTGCATTCCAGAAGATTAGACGATTGGGGGAGGCGAGAGATTTCGGTGTTTGCTATGCATCCTCCAGGTCTGGGTGAGCCGTTTCCGTCGATTTGTTTGAGAGGTAGGAGGTCATTCGGTTTCTCTGTGGGAGTTTCTTCTTGTGTTGTTGCGAGATCCTTTCGGAAGGTGGGGTTCCTGGGCGATTTCTTTTACGGTTTCCAGCCAAAGTTTGGGAGCCTACAGCGTAGTTCCCCGCAGCTTCTGTCTCAGGGTTTCCTTCGGCGCTAGTCCTGGCGAGCAGGTTGTTGGCCGAGTGTACATTGTGCGGTTGATTGCCCACAATGAGCTGGAGATTTTTTATTGTTGATTAGACGTTGAGCAGCTTGAGTTTCGCTTGGATATCTCGGAGTTGTTTGTGATCCTCCCGTTCCTGTCTGGAGAGGTCGTTGGCTACAGAGATCCCCATTTCGCCAAAGTTCTTTACATTCTGGTATATGTTTCTTTTATATCTAGCAGCGATAAACGTGACCAGGATGGGACGGTTACCTTCCTTTCTTCCCAATCTCCTGACAGATTCAATGTGTTCCTTGTTTACCTCTGTGTTGGCCTGTGAGAGTATTGTCATAACGGTGTTTAGCAGGTCTGTGTTTTCTTCTACCGTGTCCCTCACTTTGAACATAATGATGTTTTTTGCCCTGTCTCTTCTGCTTATGGCGGCCATCTCGTATTCCAGGGATTCCACTTTTTCGCTCAGGTTTCTATTTTCGGATTCCAGGTTTTCACATTTTTTCTTGCAGGTTTCCAGGTCACCAAGGATTGCATTATTAGAGCGCGTTAGTTCCTCCAAGGTTTTATCAATCTTTGCTATATTTCCATTTGTTTCTTTAAAGTTAGTGGTGAGGTCGAGGATTAGCTGTTTTAGCTCATCATTTGATGCCATCGCTTCGATCATGTAGTTGATTTATTTGTTTGATTCTGTGGTTCACTGGGATCGTGTACGTTTATGGCTAGAGCATTGAGCCTTGAGTGTACCTAGTTTTGTCAACACTAACGCGGAGCTAGGTATAGACACGTCCGTTCGGTTCGGATGCCAAACGGGAACTCTAAATAGGTTCATAAATATAATCAACAAGCAGGTCTGGGCTGACTATGAGCCAGCCTTTGAAATTACAGATGTAATGTGTAATTAGTTCGATTCTAATTACTAATTACATTTGTAATTTGTTATTACTAATTAGATTCTTAATTTGTAATTATTAATTAGAAGATAATTAATTACAAAAACGCCCAACTCTGCACTCACATAATATCCAAGACAAAAAACGAGCTTAACTTCACCGCCACTTTGGCCACGCCATACTACTCTTCAAATTTTGTTTAAAAATCATATACGTAAATTCTAATTTGAAATATTGTAACAATTTCAGGAAACTTCCTGTCAAGTACGACAAACACTCTTGTCAAAACATATGCATGTGCTGCTAATAGAATAAACGGGGATTGATACCTATAGAATTGAACAGAACTCTGATAAATAGTATTACCTCGCGAACAATAGAAAAACTTAGGTGTTCGTGGGTCAGTCCCTACCACCAAATTTCGACTAAAATCGGAGTTAGTAAGAGAATCACTTGGGTCAGACCCTCCGGTCACTTATCCACATTTATGCGGAGCCTTACCGCATCAATGACATTTAGAGTCAATTTTTGGATATAGAAATTTTACTGGTACCAGACCGTAGTCTGAAATCCCATTTCAGACTACGGTCTATTAAACAGTATTAATTAATTAACAGACGTAAAAGTCATTGATACTCTGTCTGAATACTTTCAAAGAATAGAAAGGAATTTCGAATTTCATAATTCACGATTTATCGACTTCTATTCAATTAAATTGGAAAGTCTTCAATATCAACATTAAATCTGTTTTATACACCTCAGGGATATAAACGGCGGTTTATTGCCCTGTTCCAACCGAAAAAACCGCTTTATTTCCCTTTGGTGTATAAAATATCGTATGCACCACAGAGCAAACGTTGTTTTAGACTCGTGCGATTGTAATCCTCGGCTTCGCCTCGGAATACAACCTCGCACTCGTCGAAAACAACCTTTACCGCCCTAGGTGCATAATATACTATTAAACTGATTATTTCAACACCTACACACCTATTCTACATCCACAGACACTTATTCCGTTCCAACATTTTCCTCACATTTGGCTAGACCTCAGATAGACTGCTATCAGTAGAAACCTTCTTGACTTCGGAAAACGAAAATAGTACGCTGATTCTGAGTCCTCTCGACATAGCGTACGTAGAAGAATCCTTCCTCCGCAATAAGAAATTGCATTGCACAAAATTGCTCAGAATAGATGGTAAATTCCAATGTAGAGTCCTAATCGAAGCCCTGATGAGTTTCATACTTCAAATAAGATGACAAAATTTCGAAATTGCGAGTACTATCAAACAAAAATTCGGCGACGGCTCTAGGCAGGAGCCAGTGAGGCACTGGCTCAAGGCGCCAGTTGCCAGGTGCGCCGAAAATCAGAGATCGAAAATAAAAAAATGTCACTATAAATATTTATTCGGTCTCTCTGATGAAAAATAAGGTGGCTCAGGGCGTCGTTACCAGGGAAATGGAAAGTTAAAAAGAAATGAATAAATAAATAAATGATAAAATTGAAAATAAATAAACGCAGTTGAAGGTCAATAAATATATATAAATAAAATTCAAATAAATATATGAATCAAGAAATACTGACTTAATCATACCCAATTCATAGAAAATTTTATCAAGACGAGATGGAGGAGCCTTCGGGACCGGTACTCCAGGGAGCTAAAAAAAGCAAAGCCGACAAGTGGTCAAGGAGCTGCGACGCAGACATCCTGGGCCTTCTACTCCTCGATGAGTTTTTTAAGTGGAGTAGTAGAACCTCGACGGTAAATTCCTCCCCTTTTTCAATTTCATAATATATGTTGTACGTTTATTTGCACAATACGCCCTAATTTGACATAGGACTGCAGATACATGACTTAATTTTTCTTCAATTAGAACAACAACAAGTATGGCTCAGGCCCAGTCATTTTGTTACTCGGCTGCTGGTATCGTCTTAGCCGATTTAAATTTGGAGATGGCTGATGATAGTAACCATGCAGCCTTAAGTAACGCCCGTGTATTGGCTACGCAACTTGATTCGAACAGTTAGTATTTATTTTTCTGATTTACTCAGATGTGTAAAGAAACAGACTATATACATGAATTCTGAATATTTTTACAGTTCCGGCGGCGTTATTGAGCCCCACTTCTTCGGTTGAGTGTAAGTTTCCAGGACTTACGTAATTCCAAAAATTCAATCTCATAACTAATACTACATAATTAATCGTACCTAATGGTTTTGAAAATATTTATACATACGAACCAAATTGTTTTATAAAAATGATATTTAATAATAAGGATTCCATTGAATGCAGCTCAAGATCTATCGGAGCGTAGCAGCAGTAGCAGCAGTACAGGCGCAGTAACAGCAGACGATCCACCTGTGCCAGGATTTAGTGGAAAGCGTTCTGCGCCATACCAGTCTTCCAAGAATTGTAAAACTGCAAGTGACTTTAAACTACATGTAAAACGTGTATTTCAATATATATTTTCAGAAAAAAATGATCACGATCCAGTCGAGACGGCGATTTTGGATCTGGTCCAAAGACGAAAAAATGAAACTAAACAACCAGACTTAACTTCCGAAGAGCACTTCTATCTTTCCGTGGCAAAAGATGTAGCTAGTCTTGATATTGTATCACGAATGCGAATGAGGCAGGCTGTATTGAGCGCATTTTTGGAAATCATACAGACACAAGACCAGAATTAAGATTAATAAGAAAATCTCGAGTTACCCTTGAAAAAAGAAAATTCTCAAAGTTTCAATGCTCGATAATCTCACTATTGGAGGAGCGGGTAATTTTCATAGCTCGATCGATTTGAATTTTATAACGAGCAGCAAAAGTTTCGAACATTAAATTTAAAATATTTAAAGTATTTTCAATCCCAGATTTATTTGACTGTCTTTGGATTTTCTTATATCGTTGTAAAATAAAAAAAAAATCAAGGTATGAAAACAAATAACTCTCATTTTATAAGACAAAAATTAAACACAAAAATTACTGGCACCCTATAATAGTGAGATTAGAGTAGATGCACCGTTTTTGGGCCTCAATTGCTCCATTAGTGGCCCTATCAATCACATGTACAACAAATGGTGACCATAAACGCTACAAAAGTTAAAAACACGATTCAACCTTTGAATAAATTGGCCTGTAACTGATTAATTATTGAAAAACTGTATCCAAGGCTTTCTTCAAGACATATTTATGTTAGTAATCGAATGATTTGATGAAATATAAGCACCAGAAACAAATAATCAACCTTTAAGAACTGACCACAAATGGTGGGGTGGCCTTAAACGGTGCCTCTACCCTAGAGCATTGAAACTGTGAGGATTTTTTTTTTCAAGATTAACTTAAGATATTCCAACTTGGACCATAAATATTGTTTAATTAGGAACGAGGGATGAGTGAAATACACTTATATGCGGTAAAAACATTTATTAGAATACAGGGCGATACAACGCACCTCAGTCCAACCAGAACACCAAATTACAACATGGCCGCTCGCTTGCCGGAAGTCTTTTTCGTAATTTTTTCTCAAATCACTCCACTAGGGGGCACCACTGCCTTAGCCTACTCACAATCCGACATTCTCCCACCTTAAGTTGTAATAATTATACATTTTCTCCTTTTCAGTCACGTACATATTTTACAACTTAACTAAACATTCTTAATCATTAAATCTCACAGGTTTTTTAATAATACGACCCTTTTTGGTCACAATCCCTTCCTCTTTGGTAACAATACATTGCCGTTCCTTATCATCTAACATTTTCTTCTCCTGTGTCGAAGACCTCTTACAGATAATCTTTTCTTTCAAAGTATTCGCCGATGGATCAGCTGTTAGCTCCAACGGATATATTCTTTGAACCGGTCTCGTCATCTCACCAGTAGCCGTACTCAGTCGTACGACTCGGATTTTGTCGTCTTTTCCAGGGAAAACTTGTTTCACTCTTGCCAAAGGCCAGTCTAGGCGTTTAACGTTATCATTTTCTACTAAAACAACATCACCTACTTTTACTTCTTGACAAATCTTATTCTTACTATTACGATGCACCAGCTCCCCCAGGTACTCTGTTCGAAATCTTCGGCGTAGATCAACTTTAACCTTCTGACGGTACAAAAATCTTTTTTCTAAATTACATCCTTCTATTTGGTCGCAATCGAGCATACCAACTTCCTTGATTTCGTGCAAAAACATAGCTGGAGTGAGTGGCACAAAGTCTTGAGTATTGTCAGACATAAACGTCAGCGGACGTGAATTTATTGTGGCCTCGCAATCACAAAGGACCGTAGTCATTTCTTCGTAAGTTAGACAAGTCTTTTTTAAGACTCTTCTTAACAAGCGTTTCAAAATTCCAATCAAACGCTCCCACCAACCGCCCCACCAAGCTGCAGTAGGAGGGTTCAACTTCCACTTGATCTGTTGAGCCGTACCGAGCCTGGTCACCGTGTCCCAATCGACCTTTTTAAACAAATTATCTAAACCAACAAAATTTGTTCCATTATCGCTATAGACTATCGACGGTCTACCTTTTCTAGAAACAAATCGTCTTAATGCCTCTATAAACGATGGAGTAGACAGGGAGGTTACGAGCTCCAGGTGAACAGCCCTAAATACAGCACACGTGAACAGACAAATCCACGCCTTCTGGGATCCTCTGAGGAAAATTGGACCTGCAAAGTCAACCCCTACAATCTCGAATATAGCTGCGTCTCTAACTCGATCCAATGGAAGAGCTACCGGGTCTGTGACTATTGCTTTGGAATCATGCCTACGACATACAATGCACTTACTAATGACCGAACGTATCGATTTCCGACCACCAATAATCCAAAAGTTTTCACGTATGTTGTTCATCAATATCTGAACACCCGCGTGTGCAAGATTCTCATGTCTTTCTCTGATGAGTAATTCTACGATACGATGCTTTGCTGGTAAAAGTATCGGACATCTAAAGTTGAGCAAATCGTCTCTCAAAAGAATTCTTGTCTTCAAACGTGTCACGCCTTTTTTATCCGTATAGGATTGTAGATGTTTTATTCGAGGATCCATCTCACCAATAAAACTTTCTCTCTGCACGATTTTCATCAAAACTATCTCTGCGTCGGTCGTTTCTTCCACCACCAGCTCGCCTTTTCTTCGGAGTTCTACCTTACAACGACAATTGTACAAGAATCTTCTAATCCAACCTACCAATCGTACGATTTTGAAGTGGCTTGAAAAGTGTCTAGCGTACCAAGGAACCGTCTCCCCTGACTTAATATTCATCTGCGGGGTGGCTACCTCAGAAGAGGTAACCAAAGATTCTGTTTCCACCTTCTCTACTTTAGTTGCAGTCTTTTTCAACTCTGTATCGACTTCACTCTCGTCACATGAGAACTCTTGTTTTGGCCACTCCTCAGGTGTACCACGTAACCACTGCGGGCCCTCCCACCACTTGGATTTCAACAAATGGGTGACGGAACACCCTCTCGACGGCAAGTCAGCTGGATTCATCTCTCCTGGCACATGCCGCCAGTGACTAGGATTGGTCAGTGTACGTATTTCCTGAACTCGATTCCAGACAAAAGTGCCCCATTGTCGTTCTCTGTGAATCCAAGCTAGAACAGTAGTCGCATCACTCCAAAAATAAGTACGGACGTCGGTTAATTTCAAGGTTTCTACCACCGAAACAGTCAACCTAGCCGCCACAGTCGCTGCTAATAATTCTAACCGTGGAATCGTTATCCTTTTTACTGGTGCTACTCTAGATTTTGCTTGGACAAATTTGACAGTTACTCCTGCCTTGTTTTCAACTCTTATGAAAACAACTGCAGCATAAGCTAACTGGCTGGCGTCGCAGAATGTATGGATGCTCACGTTATCACTATCGTCGACACTGCCTATCATACACCTTGGTATCTTGACTTCCCCCAACCTCTGTAGCTCTCTAACCCAATCCAGGAATCTACATCGGACCGATTCGCTTACCTCATCGTCCCACGGAATCTTTTCCGACCAAGTCTCCTGCAGTAGGAGCTTCGGACAGAGTGCTACTGGACAAGCGAGACCTAACGGGTCGAAGATACGGTGCGCTAGCGACAGAATTGACCTTTTGGTAGTCCGTTCAGAGAGATAGTTGTCCAAGCTCGGTACGTTCAGTGCTAGAGTATCGTCTCTCTTGTTCCAAATTATCCCTAGAACTGCAGCCTGGTGTTGCTCACTGGTCTCTTGTGCTGAACTACTCTCCCACCCTCGAAGGTCAAAACCTCCGAGCTCCATCACCGCTCTTGCTTCTGTAATGAATTCAGTCAACTGCGTTACAAGGTCTACGCTGGTAACACAATTATCCACGTAGAAACTTTCAAGTAGCTTTACAACATTTTTTTGAGAGTATCCAGCAGAAGGCGCTATACAATCGTTGCCAATATATTTCCGAAGGTGTAGGTCAATTACAGCCCCGAGAATGAATGGACTACTGGATACTCCGAAGACGACTCTAGTGTGCCGTAACACCTTAATATTACCTTTTTTGTCGTACCACAAAAAGCGTAAAAAATCTCTATCTTTCGAACTGACTCTGATCTGTAAGAAAGCCTTTTTTATGTCAGCGATCACGCCAATGTTACCTTTCCTAAACTTTAACAGAATTGAGGTCACAAGTTCGATAAGATTTGGTCCCTTTTCTAGACATTGATTCAACGAGGCTGAGTCCTTGCATCTGGCCGAAGCATCGAAGACGGGACGAATGCGAGTCGTACTGTTTTCTTTGATCACGTGTCGGTGTGGCAAATAGTGACCCCAATTTGCCAGCTCCTCCGGAGGAACCTCCTCGATGATCCCTTCGAGTTTCCACTCGTCGAAAACCTTACCGTAGTCCTCAAACAATCCTTCGGCCTTCAATTTTCGTGTGAGTGTTTCTAGCCTCTTGGACGCAAGCTCTCGATTGTCGCGCAGAACTGGATGATTCTCCAGCCAGGGCAAGTCCACCTCATATTTATTATCTTCCACCGACCGGACAGTCTTGAGGAACGCGTCGTGGACTTCCTTCTCGTGTTCCTTCTGTGTCTTTCTTTCAGCTGGATCGTTAATGCTCAGAACGTCTAATTCCCACAGATTCGAAATACTGGCTTCCTTCACGAACATGGATGTCACCATCATGGCAGTGTCTTCGTTCACTTCTTCATCGAGCACTTTACCCATCAGCGTCCAGCCCAGGAGCGTTTCGACAGCAACTAAACCACAACTCAGAACGTGTCTCTCACCGGTGAACAGTTTTCCCGCGATATCCGCCCCAATGAGGACCTGTATGGGTTGTGATCCGCAGTCAGTATCAGTTATCTCGATGTTCAGACTTTCGAGCTCTTTCTTCCATGCCGTATTTTCCGCATAGGGTAGGTTTCCGCAAATGACATCTTGATCCAATGCCTTGAAATTGCACGCATATTCCCCCGTCAAACTGCTAAGCCGAATCTGGTAACACTGATGCCTCTGTGGATTTGTCTTCACACCCCCGAAAAGTGCGTGGGTGATACGGTGTTCACTCACTGGTACGTAACCCATCTTATCAACTGTCTGCTTGAGGATGTACGATTTCTGCGATCCCGTATCAATAATCGCCCGCACGGTGCACTCGTTGTTGTCACTACGCAACTTGACACGCAAGGTTTGTAAAAGTACTTCCTTGTTCTTCGAAAATCCCGCCAAGTTCTCGTGCGTGACTTCTGCTTTTGGTTCGGTTACCTTCGAGGGAGTGGCCTTATTCGAAAGTTCCGCGCACATCACTACCACATGTCTTCTGTCGCACCAGGCACATTTTATTTCAACACGACAGTTCCTGGAACCATGTCCGAGACAGTTGAAACAAGCGTTTTTCTCCCTGAGTAAAGTTTGTTTCTCGGTAATGTTCATCTCTCGAGCCTTTCGACAACAGTCACTTGCATGTTCTCCGTCACAAAACACGCACTTGGGACTCTGGGCAGACTTGGTCGTCAACAACCCCGTAGCACTTGGAACGTCACGGTTAACCTCACCGCGAGCTTTAGATTTCTTGGTTTTTTCCACTTCGGAAGCGATCTCGAAACCACCTACCGCCATCGATATTCTCTGTTCGTTTTCGACCTCGGATTGGAGAAATTCGATCAACTGGGTTAACCTATCCTTAGTTTCCGACGATAAGCTGTTTACCGAGCCGATGCTAACCGAACCGCTTCGCTGCCATGCTCGCAACAGCTCCTCCGGTAAAGAAGATTCCACTAAGGGAAACAACATTGCCGCGCACTTGTCGGTGGTGACACCTAGCGTCTCCAGAGCTCGTAGCTGGGACTCGATTCTGTCGTATAGGCTGGAAAGTGGGGTTTTCACGTTGGGCTTCATAGCGTTTTGTAGAACCAATTTCAGCAGCTCCCTCACGTACACTTCCACTTGCAGGTCATCTCGTCCGAAGCGATTTTTTAGACTCGAAATCACTTTCTCATAGTTTTCGCCAGTGGGCGGGAAACTTTGCACCAACTCACGAGCTCTTGAACCGACTACCATCGCTTGAATCAGATATTGAAATTTGTCTTCGTTAGCTATCTCGCCGTCTTCGTGGATTTTCTTAAACTGGCTCCAGAACTGTAGCCAATCTTTTATCTCTCCATCGAATTTCCTCAGTTCAATTTTCGGTAACTTGTAGGTTTTGGCTTGCTTCGAGCCGCCGCTTGATTCTACAAGGCTTCCATTGTCTGCGCTCTGGTTGTCGCTCGTTAACTCCATACTCTTCATGCTAGCTTGAATGTATTTGAGTTTATAGTCATCGACTATCTCCATTTCTCGCTGGAGATCGCTTTCACTGCTCTCAGCTTCCATCAACAGCTCGAACATTTTTGTGTCCTCAGTCTCCAGCTCAGCATACCTCACATCCAGCAGCTGCCTTGTCGCCTTGATTTCTGTTACGTTTGGCGTCTCCGCTTGGATAGACTCGTTGAGGCTGTTCAAGACTCGCGTGAACGCTTGTCTACGCGTCGTTCTGGCTTTCTTCGACTTTTCCATGTTTCCCGAACGATACACTCTACACTTGACTTCTCTCGTCCTGTCACGGTCGCCAAATGTTTAATTAGGAACGAGGGATGAGTGAAATACACTTATATGCGGTAAAAACATTTATTAGAATACAGGGCGATACAACGCACCTCAGTCCAACCAGAACACCAAATTACAACATGGCCGCTCGCTTGCCGGAAGTCTTTTTCGTAATTTTTTCTCAAATCACTCCACTAGGGGGCACCACTGCCTTAGCCTACTCACAATCCGACAAATATCAATTTGAATACGGTCAAACTGAAAAGTAAAACCAAAGCGCCTAATACTGTCCGCCCGCATTCGGTAAATGTATACGTATAGTATACTATAACGTTAATCCTCACTGATCCGTGTTCACTAAATTGCACGATCACTCCGATTAAACTAATATTGAACAAGTTTCACTACTATCACTTATCATTTAGCCATTTATCAATAATCCTGAAATTCTTCTTTGATAGCACTCGTACTAGTGGAAATTTTAGTTATTGTTGAGCAAAGATTCTCTCAGGGCTTCAATAAGGTACCTAGATCAATTAACACCTGCTCTCGTGGTTTTTGTGCAATGAGGTAACGAATTACCTCAAGGAAAGGAGTTTCTACCTGAGCTAATAACGAGAGGACTCAGTGTCGAAAATACTGCTTTGGTGCTTCCCTTTCTCGAAAGTCCGGGCGTTACTACTAAACAGCACTCTTCACTGAGGACTAAACCAGTTATAATGGATAATTCAGGATAGGAACAATTAACTGTGGAGTGTATGTTGTGTAAAGGTGAATGATTAGCAGTTAGACAGATTTATATTGATAGCGAGGATGATGCGTCAAGCAAAAGAACAGAAAATAAAAGAACTGATACGTTTACTGAAACTTATTGTGATTTATATAACCACAATAATGAATAATTATAACAAGAAATGTTAGTATTTAAAGTTTAAATGATAATAATTGAATCTTTTCCGTTTATTGGAAGGCTGTCGCCTTGAATGAATTCTTCAAAATTTTTCTAAGTCGGAAAATGAATTTAAATTCGCAATTCATGGAGAGCTCCCATGAATTACGTACCAACCCAGGCAACAATTTGAACCGTCGATGTGAATGTGATGTACACGGCGTGATGGGACTCATATGTTCCACTGTAAACGTAATCCATATGTAATAAAAATGAAACTAACGTATCTGAGACGTATGCTTCATGTAACGTCACTTGTCACAGAGATGTAACCGTGTTACGTAAGATCGATGTTATAGTGTATCTATGATAATACGCTCTACGGAAATGATGTAACTGGTACGGAACCCGTTCACATAACGTATCTAAAGCGATGCAACGTATACCAATGTAGATTTGACAACGCAGGTGTGACGTAACTAACATAACCTTCCTGAGAGGTTGCCTAAATATGCCGCATCTACGTCGCAGCACACTTATCGGTGTGATATCCCTAGAACTGACAACACCGAGACATATTAACCTGTTATATAGCGAATCTGTATAGCTGAAACATGCGCATGTTTAATTGTTAGTTTTAATTAGTGTCCTGCGGAAATGTTATTGTTATTTGTTACAGTGTGGCCCGTATGGAAAAAAAAACTATTAGAGCCCTCAATAATCACATCAGAAATACTCAGGAACTCAGCAGTTCTTCGTAAATTCCAATAGTACGAGTGGTTTTTCGAACAGTTTTGTCAGTAGTGACCATCAAGAGACGATTGGACCTGTGTAGTTACAGAGAACTATATCAAAAACGTTAACAAGTAGTTTCAGATGTCCTTCCAGTGAGGAACGGATTGATACGAAGCCACTATTGTAGGAACTATTGACTGTGTTGAACTATTGAAGGCGTTTACTATTGGTTCCAGTGATCGTTTCAGTAGTGAACGAATCCCACTAAACCACTACTGTAGAAACTACTGATTTTCATCAACTATTGAAGATGTATACCATTGGCAACTTGGGAAATTTTCTACAAGTTTTATTTTCTATTCAGACTCAATGAATGATGTATAATTTTATCAATTTGCATCAAATCTTGTCTGAGTTCAGAAATTTGTATTGAATAATATGTTCCTTAATTCTATATGATTTGTACACAACTTTATCCGAGCTGCACGATTTTTTTATAAAATCATACAAAATAAAAAAATATAGGTATATATATTTTCATACACTTTCATAAACTGACATGAGATCAAATTTTACAGGAATTTGGCTGATTGTGAATTATGCATTTTACTATTTGATAGACGCGAAATAGAGATAAAATTTTGTAGGATTTTATGAGATTTGGTAAAATCTGTTCAAGTTTGGTCTGATCGTAGAGGGACGACTCTTTTGTACATTTGGAAGAGAATATTTTCTCGAAAAATCGAGTTTCCTTTATAGATTCATTATTGAAAGAACGAATCCAAATTGATAAGTGGCTCTTCACGGGGACACAAGCATCGAATATAGGTCCACTGTTGCGCGTGCGCGGGGAACATATCGCGGGGACTCTGCAGGCACCGCATTGGCCATATTGTCTCAATGTGTCAAGTGCTGTGGATAAGTATATCGCCGTGCGTCTGGGTTAAACAATTTTGCTCAGTTTTTGATTGATTCGAGCTCGATTATAAGGTAAGTGATTGTCTACCACCCACACAGTTTATCTACGAGATTCTCAAACAGTATTTTTATGCCCTGATAGTGTGGCATTCTACAACGTGCTACGAACCTAACCTATAACCCCGATCTATCGCTGTCCTTTTTCGCTATCCAAAGTGTATCAGATAAACGATTCGCGTGAAATATTCATTTGACTATTAAAGACTATGTATCTCCCTGACATTTACTTTCCAAGTATCAAACAACCAGTTTAATGTGAGAGTAGAAGCTGCTTTCACTGCAGGCCAAATAGCAAACATTGATACAATTATTTACAGATTATTATGATCTTCTCCGTCAATTATTCTGGTCGTTTACAATGAAATGCACAGCTAGTCATGAATATTCTCTCACCGGTATATGTACAATGATTTCAGCTGCAACACACCTGTACTACATGTATGTTCTACGGGCGAAAGGATCTCCGTCAGTCAACGGTCGGCCTCGTAGAAGGACACAAAGACTTTGATCAGAGTACGTATTTATTGTAAGAGATATTCAGATCTTCAAAACCATGTATCATTTCTTATATAATGGTAATATGGACTGGTTTATAATTCTTTTAAATCCTGCTATGAATTTGAGATGCGAAGAACCTTGGGCGAACCCTTTCGAAGTAGTCCAGCAGCCACCGCCTGATTTTTCGAGTGATTAATAACAGGCTGGATCTCCGTAAGTAGGTTCGGTTCGACGAGACGCCCAAGTTTTCCCTCTGTGAAAATTCTCGATAGAGGTAGCTAATGAAGTGCGCAGGTGTGAAACATGTCGATTCGGTGGGGTGTCGAAATTGTCGGATTAACAGTTACTTTTTTATTTTTATTTTAAGATAATTGGATAATACACTCGGGAAAACAATTGTCCTACAAAATGGATGGTTCGACTAGAGCGTCCTCCACTCCGAATATGTCCAAATAACGAGTTCATAAAAATTATTAATAACTGGCTGATTTTTTTCATGCAGCTTAGTAAATACTTGTATAATGAAATGGCCAAATAGTCCTACAAATTTAGTGGCACGTTTTCCCAGTCCGACGTTCGGAAGTTGTCGATACCACGGTAACACTTTTTTCATTAATAACAACCTGATTTTTATTTTTTCCTATCGGGAATAAAGTGTAGAACACAATTTTACCACTGTCCTACACAAAAAGTGGTATGTATTTCCAGGAATAGATATATTTTGTTAAAAACTCATTCAACGCATTTCTCGCAGTTTGGAGCTTTACAGAGCAAATCGCCAAAATACTGAAACATGTCGCGTGTCTAACATCCTGAAGGACGTAAGCGCCGTAATACGACTTTTTGCTGTTCGTAACGGCAGAAGGTCATATGTTGTATATATTTTTTTTGTGTTCGGGATGAAAACCCGAAGATTCGTTCATGAATGTTGAAATTTAATATTGGGTCAATTAGAAGCAGAACGTCGTAACCATCAAAATTATGAAAAAAAATCGGCGCTTACATCCTTCGGCTTTTACCTTGGTATTTTTTTGTATACATTTTCGAAACGTGGTCGATTTCGATTTTTCTTCGCGTTTCACGATTTTTTTTTTACCTGATTGTAAAAATCGTGAAAAATACAAAAAAAAATGGCGCTTACGACCTTCTGCTTTTAACCCCGAATATTTTTTATCGAATTTTTCAAAACGGTCGTTTTTTCAATTTACCTTTGCGTTTCACGAGTTTTCATAGCTATTCGAAAGATCATGAAAAAGAAATGGTGCTTACGACCTTCTGGTTTTAACTTGGTATTTTTTTCCCATGAATTTTCGAAACGGTCGTTTTTTCAATTTATCTTTGCGTTTCACGAGTTTTTACAACTGTTTGCAAAAATCATGAAAAATCATGAAAGGAATGGCGCTTACGACGTTTTGCATTTACGTTGTTTTTTAATTTTCCTTAAAAATTGTAATGAAAGAACGACGTATCCGCCAAACTTACGACCTTTTGCTCTTACATTTTTTGAACTCGTAATTTCAATTGACATATACGTTTTGACCGTTTTCGGAGCGAATGGCGTGAAAAAAAAAATTATACGACCTTTTGCCACCAAAATCGCATTCTTGGCGCTTACGACCTTATGCCATTAGACACACGATGTGCACTTCATATTATAGTATATTATGCACCACGGGGGAGAAGCAGGCGTTTTTTGTCGAGCGCCGAAGGTGCCCGAGAGTGAAGACGAGTTCTGCAAAATGTGCGAGACAAAACGCTCGCTTCCTTCCCATGGCACATATGTTATTCTCTACCACATATGCATTAAAAACGAGAGAAAGTGAGGTTAGAACCACGAGAACGGTGTTCTCCACTGGGGGGCAGCACTTTCTTAGTTTATTTCATCGTTACTATGGTTACGAGAGTTTTTTTTCCCTCCTGTCAAGGTTTTTATCCCTCTTGACAAGTTTTTATCCCGGTTTATTACCCCGGTCAAAAACCTGTGACTTCCATCCCGTTAAGGAGGGCAAAAAACACGAGTTTTTAATGCATGTGTGGTAGAAAATTGAATTAATTCACCAGTATAAGTCGTTGGTGAGAGTAGATCGAGAAACGAATTTCAAAGTTACCGCTGAAATGAGATTCGTTCGATGAATCTGCATCTCTTGGAGAATTGACTTCTAATGTTAAAGGTACTTCATTACCGTGAAACCTCCTTCATACGATTTTCAAGGGGTATGGCAAAAAATACGTATACGTGCGAATTACGTTGAAGTGAAATACTTTAGTATTGCAAATACATATACTGCCCGGACCAAAGAAATGTTACGTATAAGCGAGTAAAACGTACAAGTGCGAATCGTATAAAAGAGGTTTCACTCTAATGTTATTTTCAGAATTCTTGTAGGACTAGCAATACATACCCATTTTTTGGTAGGACACTGTTTGATTTGGGCAAAGAATGCACTAACTTAACATGTGTTATTTTTGGCCTACGGTTATTAATGAAAAAAGTGTTACCGTGGTATCGACAACTTCCAAGCGTAGGACAGGAAAAACGTGCCATTAAATTTGTAGGACTATTTGGCCATTTCATTATACAAGTATTTACTAAGCTGCATAAAAAAAATCAGCCGGTTATTAATAATTTTTATGTACTCGTTATTTGGACATATTCGGAGTGGAGGACGCTCGAGTCGAACCATCCATTTTGTAGGACAATTGTTTTCCCGAGTGTATTATCCAATTATCTTAACATTAAAATAAAAAAGTAACTGTTAGTCCGACAATTTCGACACCCCACCGAATCGACATCTTTCACACCTGCGCACTTCATTAGCTACCTCTACCGAGAATTTTCACAGAGGGAAAACTTGGGCGTCTCGTCGAACCGAACCTACTCACGAAGATCCAGCCTGTTATTAATCACTCGAAAAATCAGGCGGTGGCTGCTGGACTAAAGCCCTCCGGCGAGGTTTGAAAGGTTCAGCATCAGGTTTGGCGGAGAGGTCCGACGCCTGCTTGTGATGATTTTACCTTTCACAGTACAGCTGTATTCCATAATAAACAACTTTTTTGACAAAAGCTTTCACTCAACCCCTCTGAAGGATTTCATTATAAATTTTATGTGAAATTATAATTTATGAGATGATATTTGGATAATTTTGTTTACTTATGCGTGATTATGATATATGATACCAAATCACACAAGTGTACTAGATTTTGGGTGTCTAGTTGTTACTGATTGTATACAGTGATATCCAAATGTATACGTTTAATGTGTATACTTGTGTGTTCTGGTGTACCTGCCAGTACATTGTGGCTCTCTCCAGCAATCATTCAGCTCCAGGTCAGGCTTGACTCAAAGCTCAAACATCTGTGAAAGTAGCTGGTGGTCAGATGTGGCACAACAGAACAGCAATCAACTTCTGGTGTTAAATTGCCATGCCGCTGCTCACTGATTGGAAAATACGAACACATAAATTTGGAAAAAAAATTGTAGAACGAAGTTTTGGAAATGAAAATTTGAAAAAACAAATGTTCAAACAAAATTTTGTCCGTGGTACTTTGCGGGCCTGGTGTGGGCAAGTGAAATTAGGTTACATGTTTACGTGACATTCTAATACATTGCTATAAAAGCCCGCCAAGTACCACTCCCAAAATTTTGTTTAAACATTTTTTTTTCAAATTTTTATTTCCAAAACTTGGTTCTACAATTTTTTTTTCCAAATTTATGTGTTCGTATTTTTTTTCTACAATTTTATCGTTTGGTCACTTTTTGCTCCTAATTTTTATGACGTCACAAATTATTTAAAAAACCAATCGAGTGAGCGAGCGCAACTGTTGTACTTGGCAGTTACATCTGATTTCAATCCTTTTTTAGAGATGTTTGTGAAGGAAGACTTTTTGTGGAAGTCGAATTTTTGGAGGAAGACTTTTTGTGGAAGACAATTTTTGGAGGAAGACTTTTTGTGGAAAACAATTTTTTGGAGGAAGATTTTAATGTACTTGGCGAAGGTTTTTGCACCAGAGGTGCTTTTTTGGGGGATATCACTCCTTTTTGTAAAATTACGCTGGACCACCTGATATTTGTGCTCGCTCGCTACGCTCGCTCGGTTGGATTTCTATAATTCATAGAAGACATAGAAGACATAGAAGATATTGTACTCCAACGAATAAGTATAGGTGAAGATTGTTATTCAGATAGAACGAAGGTATTTCGCTATGGAAAACACATCCAATAACACTCTGAGAAGTCTATTAGACGAATATGGAACGCTAATATGCAATTATCAGAGTCTTCGAATGAAACGTTGTTTGTCGACTGGCTGTCATACGAAGCAGCCGATATATAATGAAGTTAACAAATTGGTGAATATTCGCAACGTGTAACCCTGCGTGCAATCCTCCTCCTTTCTCATCCGGACTTGGAACCGGCATTGGTGCAATTACTTGCACGCAGGGTTATAACTAGTTGCCGCTGTCATGTCATTATTTTCAAATTTGCGAATTTGAATTTTGAATATACGTATGTATAAAAAGTCCGTCCAGTACTTTTGTATACGGTATGCAGGGTGTGGAAAAAAACTGTAACCCTCCTGCGGTGAAAGTGTAGTAGCAAGGAATTTTGGCAGCGGTGGGCAAAATCTTCTGCGCGAGGTTTCTCGCGCTTACACCTTCATCGGAGAAGGTTGAAATTTTTTTTTCACAATCTGTACTACCATTACTCAGAAACTGCTGGAAATTTTTTTTATTTGACATCTCATAGCGGTTCATAAAATTTCACCAAAGTCTCCCCTCAAGGGAATAGGTTGGCCGGATGAATACTTTTAAAATTGTCCGACAGTGAACTTCAGCATAAGTGGAAATCCGTATCCTGCCATGCTCCAGTATAATGTTTTTATGATCTCCTACAAAAATAATAACAGTATGGAAACATATCAAAATCAATGAATAACTGTCGATAAACACTCAATGAAGTCTTCCGAGATAGTACTTCTGTTATTAGATTGCATGGCAAGATTCGTCCGTTCCATCCGTTCCGCCAAGGTATTCTTATCGACGGGTCCTAATGAAACAAGGGTATCTCGCCGGGCGGGATAGAACAAGTGTATCTCGGCGGGCCAGATAGAACAAGTGTATCTCGCCAGGCGGGATAGAACAAGGGTATCTCGCCGAAAAGTCAGAACAAGGCTAACTCGTCGGTCAGGCTAGAACAAGGGTAACTCGGCCGCCCGGCTAGAACAAGGCTAACTCGCCGGTCAGGCTAGAACAAGGGTAACTCGGCCTACCGGCTAGAACAAGGCTAACTCGCCGGTCAGGCTAGAACAAGGGTAACTCGGCCGACCGGCTAGAACAAGGCTAATCCCCCGCCAGCCCGGGTTTTTTTCCCGGGGTATTCTTTAATGTATGGATTTCATAATATACAATACATAGAATTATTCAGAAAAAAATTTCATCAACTTTGAAGGATAAAGATTTATTTGGAAGTCGTGTATCATTTTTTGTCCAACCAATAGAGAATTGAAATTACATTTTTCTGAAAATATAACATTTTCAAGAAAGTTTCGGAGGAAAAAATATTCTGGATTATACAATTTTCGGATTGAATTTTTTTATATAGATTTACCTTCCCTCCCCCCTCCCTGTTTATAATATCGCTGAAAAAGCACCTTAGTTCCGCCGAATGCAAGCAAAGCGAGCGACGAGGGGTTGGCGCGCGAAGCCCCTAGTATTCTATATGAAAGCTAATTTCGAAAACTTCCTGTTGAACGAAATTTATTCCTCGCCAAAATTTCTTGCTTTAGTTGGCATGTAAATATATTAAATATTTACAAAATCATCAGGAACACAAAATATTGTGAAGGAGAATTCTACCATGAACCATTTCTATTTTACGTCGACTATCAACTATTTATTTACTAATACAGTCTCGCGTATTCAGAAGCTTTTAAGTTCATAGGAAGTAAACGAATAATAAATATTTTCATCATAGCTATTATTATGTTAATGCAGTTATCAAAGTGGGCAGCGGATTCAATTTCTAGAAGATAATAGTGACCCCTGTTGTTTACGTTACCGTGGAGTTCGCCTCTGCTAGGTCAACGCGAGGATGCGCTGCACTGTTAACGGTCTCCTGTTGCGGGTCGCGTACTCGCGTCATCGCAGTTAATCGCGCGCCATTATACCTGATAATTACCTCTCTTAAGTGTGACTCAGGTGTAGCAATGAACTTTGCTATTGGACAATATTCAAAAAGCGGGGAAACTACATCGTGTATAGGTAAGATCGAACTGAAGAAATGATAAAATCTGTTCATCAATCGTAATCAAAATGTACGTCGAGGCTTACCGCTCATTCTAAACCATTCGAATATGTACATTAGGTGAACATGCGAGTTATTCGAAGACAATGGACTCCACCGAATGTCAATAACCCGAATTTACCGCATTCACATCATATTCAGGTACGTACGGATGAGATTGGATATATATTTCTTCTTCAATTGGATCTATCTCAGCCAATACTATACACAAAATTATTATACACCGCATAATTATGCATGGCATCATTTTACACAGGTTTTCATAGACGTGGCATAGAATAAAGCCCGTGCATAATAATACCATGCAGAACGAAAACCCGTGTGAAATAATGCCATGTAAGATCGTCATATAACATTGATTTTTGTGAACTATTACCGGAGGTAAATCAAATTTTACTCCCCTTACGGCTTAACGAAGACTCGTTACATCTAAGAATGATCAACTTTCTCCATCATCAACTTTTCTTTGTTTTTTGAATTCCGTTTTACTGTAGAATTATGTTTGCTATGATTCCAATTCAACAGGCGGGGATGGCAGCAGCTTGCAAAGCATCGATAACAATAACATTGGAGAGGCAAAAAATCAAGGAGAAGATATTTCGCAGCAAGGTAAGGACATATTTGTAGTACCTCAATAGTTATGGGAAGCGGAGCAGTAAAGCCTCAGATATTGTTTTAATCTGGTACATGCTGCATGGTGGTTTTCTGTGTATTAGTATCAGAATCAGTTTCTTATGCTGAAGTGAAGACTTACAGACTTACAATGTCATATGCATTGTGGTATTGCCAGTTAAGAATGTGTGCGAAAAATGAGCGCACAACTGAATATAAATAGAAATACTCCTCGGGGCACAATTCATGGTTTGATTGACATAATAATAACTGTTTGAGCTGGATGATTGCATTTTTTTAAAATGCAATTACGAAAACGTAATTTTTGTTTGTCTTAATTTTGTACGATATTTGCCCTAGGCAAAGATGAACCTCGTTTATTTGATGAAAGTTTCGTTTTGGTAAGCATGTGAGCTAACTATGGCGACGTACACGGAATCGTTTTCCTTGCAAATGAATGTAATAAACTTCGAATCAACAATTACATATGGATAATTTTTATCATTTTTCAAAACATACATGAACTTGAAAATTTAAAAACATCAGTGATAATTGAATGGCGAGAATATCATAAGCACCAGGTACTGATGAAGATCAAGGTATTGGAAATGTATGCCATTATACTTCTAAAAACTGCACCTATATTTTGATTGAGAAAAATCATCGGTCTTTCATGACGCATGTATATTACTTGGAGTAAAACGCATTGTTGAGGTTTCTATTAGGTTCTCGGTGTGAATTCCATATTCTGTCCTTAATGAATATTTTGGACGGATGTGTACTCCCATTATGATATCCACGTTGTGTATTCGAAGTACTGATATTAGATTTCTATTTCTTATGCGTTTCAGTATCTCATTGCTGGTACAACATGGATTCAGGTAGTATTACCGTCAACAGAAAAAGACGATCAGTCGCAGATGGAGCTGGATCACCGGAAGTTACAAAAATCGCTAAAGCTACAGACTCGATTTATGGATACACGAATACAGGACTTCCATTCGCGATATCAGAACACAATACAGACTCTGTTGTATACACAAGATATTTTGGAACTGTATCTTCCCAGCCTCCAACTGTAGATCCAAATGGTACAATGCCGGTCCCAGAAATTTCGAATACCAAGTCGTTTTACGGATACGCGAATCAACCACCTCCATTTGCAGTATTAGAAAATAGTTCAGACTCCGTTGTATATACGAAATCTTTTGGAACTATGTCTCTCCAGTCGTCAACTGTAGATCAAACTGATACAATGCCAGTCCTGGAAGAAGTTGACTCCACCGAAGTACCAGAAATCTTCAATGCTGACTCGTTTGACGAACACACGTCTGTCATCTCTACCTCTGTGACATCAGAGAACAGTAGGGATTGCATTGAATTCACTGGATCCTCTAGAACTGTATTACTACAGCCTGCCACAGCAGATGTAAGTGATCCGGCTCCTCCACTACAGCGAAGAAGAAATGCAAATTTGGCTGAAAAATTGACACGCAAGAGATCTGTGAATCGATCAAAATGGAAATCAGCCGCCAGGAAGACGGCGCTAAACCGTGGATTGCAGTGCCTTTCTTCAAATGACAAGAAAATCGTGCCGGCAAAAAAACTTGGCGAAACCTGCGGTCCTGGTTGCCGTTCTAAATGCGAGGAAAAAATGAATGAGGCGACTAGAACAGACATTTTCACACAATTTTGGAACCTGGGGGATCATACGCGACAATGGGACTTCATTGCTAGACACGTTATCATCTGTGGGCAAAAACCGGACGTTCAACCATCAAAGAGGAGCCACATCGCGCGAAAATATTACTTTAGGGTTGAAGGGGAGGATATTTATGTCTGCAAGACTATGTTTTCTCAAACCTTGGCAATTTCATACGGGTTCATAGATACTGCGATCAAAAAAAATATGGCGACCGAAGGAATTCAATCCGATAAGCGAGGAAAAAATTCACGTCCTCCTCTAGCTCTGAATCCTGATGTCAAGCGAAGCGTTATTGAGCACATCAACCTTTTCCCACGAGTTGAATCGCACTATATTCGAAAAGATTCAAAGCGAGAGTACCTGGAGGAAAATTTGTCAATACCGCAAATGCACAAATTGTATCTTGAATGGGGCAAAGACAAATATCCTATATTAGCTAACGTAAGGCAGTATCGCGATTTTTTCAATAACGAATTCAATATTGGATTTTTCAAACCGAAGAAAGATCAGTGTGAAGTTTGCACCGAATACAACAACTCCGGGGAGGAAAAAAAGAAAGAACTTCAAAATGCATTTGAGGAACATGTGTTGAATAAAACCAAAGCACGTGAATTGAAAGCCAACGACGCGGTTCGGGCAAAGGCGAAAGAGAACACACACGTCAGCATGTGTTGTTTCGATCTACAGAAAGTGTTACAAGCTCCGCAAGGAAACAATAGTCTTTTTTATTATAGAAGGAAACATTCGGTGTATAACTTCACAATTTACGATGTGGGTCGTCACGAGGGCTATTGCTACGTGTGGACAGAAAACGAGGGTAACAAAGTTGTTACGAACGTAACAACCAACAGGGTAACAAAGTTGGTTCGAACGAAGTTGCGAGTTTTTTACTCCACTATATAGATATGAAAAGTAATCTAGGCGTGCGAGAGTTTGTTTTCTACTCCGATAATTGTGCTGGACAAAATCGTAATAGATTTGTGTTTTCAATGTATGTCCTCGCAGCGCAGAAGTACAGTGTTAAGATTACGCACCGATTTCTCGAAAAGGGGCACACACGAAACGAGGGGGACTCAGTTCACGCCTGCATTGAACGCCGAGGTGCTGGTCGAGAAATCTATACGCCAGCTCAATGGTATGAAATTATCAGAGCAGCAAAAAAAACTAAGCCCTATGTCGTGATCGAGGTTGAACCAGATATGATATTTGACTTCAAAGAATTAGTACAAAATCAAAATTGGCTTACCGACACAGACAAAAATAGAGTCTTCTGGTCGAAGGTGAAAGATCTTTGTACGGACGGTACATCCAGCATTGCCAATGTGTTGATGTTCAAAAACAATTTCGAAGCCGATTATAGGTCGATTAATATAGAACGAAATGGCCGCCCAATGAACTTAAAGACTTATCGTTTAAATAGAGCTTTTTCGGGTAAACTGGGTATTCCAATACCAAAATTGAAAGATCTTATGTTTCTGTGTTCGAAGAACGCCATCCCTCCGTCATTCCATGCCTATTACAAGTCTTTGTTTCCGATGCCGGATAAGTCAAGAAAGGGTAGAGGGACAAAAAAAGCTGCTAGATCAAATGAAACCGATACCGATCAAGACAGCGATTCAATGTAATCCACATTTTTGGACACAAATGATACATAGTAAACAATTCTGTAACTGATGATTAATGACACTCTTCACGATATGTAATAAGATTTTATAATGAAATAGACTTATGCTAATAACTCAGAGTTGTATTGATTATTGATAAGATTTTCATAATGACAAAGAAATCGAGAACGCCGAAAAGATTGATAATGTTAAGGATAAGAAACGTTGTAGATATTAAAAATAAATAACAAATTATAAGATATTTCATACCGAAAGTGATGAAGAGCTCTATGAAACGAGAAAGATTGCTGCTGATATATAATAATGTGATATACCGATGATTATATAATAATAAGATGTTCCTGGAAAAGACGACTGTTGACAATAAATAATAAGATTTTTTATACCGAAGTTAATCGATAACCTCTATGATAAACGTTCAGATTCCACAAAAATTGCTAATAATACATGATGAAAGTTTTTTAATGAGATTGTTACTGTTGAGTAATAACAGAGGTATTCATACCAAACAGATGGTTGATGATAGAAAATGAGCAGGTTCTTGTCATGACTGTGTGAGCTGATGGACATCATACAAAGATTGTTAATAGCACATATTGTGGTAAAATATTTCTAATAAAGGGAAAAGTCGACCATGAATACGATTTTTTAACGACAAGGCAGCTCGTGCTGAATAATTGGATTCCTGGAACAAGAAAGATGGCTAATAACGTATGATAGGACGTTCCTAATAAAACAAAATGTGAATAATAAAATGTAACATTTTTTTAAAGACACAGAATTTCGACAATAAATGATTAAAAATGTTGATTGAGAGGATTATTGTTGATAAATGATGAGATGTGTATAACTCCAAACTTTGTTGAAACATACTAAAATTGGGGTAGCAAAAAAGATTGTTCATTTCAACTTCTGCCAGCTTACGCTTCGATGATTACTCGAGTTTCAATACGCAGATTTCGTGAAGAGAAGTTATTGTGGGCCCGTTGGGCCCCAGGGAAAAACCCGGGCTGGCGAGTTAGCCTTGTTCTAGCCGGTCGGCCGAGTTACCCTTGTTCTAGCCTGACCGGCGAGTTAGCCTTGTTCTAGCCGGTCGGCCGAGTTACCCTTGTTCTTGCCTGACCGGCGAGTTAGCCTTATTCTGACTTTTCGGCGAGATACACTTGTTCTATCCCGCCTGGCGAGATACACTTGTTCTATCTGGCCCGGCGAGATACACTTGTTCTATCCCGCCCGGCGAGATACCCTTGTTTCATTAGGACCCGTCGTTATCGTCATAATCCGATGATTTGACGTCGTGTTACTCGAGTGATCCAAGAGCTGTTCCGTAACGTCAAAATTAGAAGCTAAGTCATCGAAGAAAACTTCCGGAGCATACTGCAGAGTACACATTTTCTCTGCAAAGCTAGAACTAGGCGCGAAAATATAACCAAAAAAATTGAACGATTGTTCATATCAATAAGTTCTGCGAAAACAGACGTGTTCGTTGGACGGTTCAGAACTGAAACGTAACTCATGAAACCGTGTAGGAAATGTGTAAGGAGCTCTATAACCGCCTTCATAGTCCGAGAGCCCACGACACTAGGTATACCACGAACGGGAGGCCGTTTCAAAATGATATGACGTAATTCAGCATGACCCGCCCGACATGGAATCGAAACTGTGCCGGGTTGAATCCTGACCCGATTAGCCGTAATTAATAAAAATTCGTGCTTTGTTTTTGTAATGTCTACCACTTTGAGGCGGCCACAAAAAACTTGTTTCGGATAATTTTTGGCAACAAGCACTGTCGGGAACAATCACTGTGCCACCCCCATATCTGACCCTAACCCCGGCACAGTTAATTCGAAGGGGTTCAAAAAAACAGTTAACTACCTTTTCACGGAGGCCAAAAAAAACCTTAACAAAAATTGAAGATTAGGATTAGCTTTCAACGAAAATTCAACTGTGCCAGCCTTCCTCTTGACCCTAACCCTCGGCACAGCGAGTCAAACCCGGCCTTGCTCCGAGCGTCCTTCTCTCGCACCGCTCGTGACATAGCCAATCCAACGCTGTTTTTTCAGCAAAATCATTTGGTTTTCAACACAGCATTATTATTGAATGCATGTGGCACTGCCAGCAATGTTCGTAAATGAGTTTCGAGCCGTCTGATTATATAAAAATTAGTTGTTTTATTTTTTCTCCATCCTTTCAACGGGGAAAAAAAAAGACTTTCTGCGTATGAACACGAAGAAATTGTTGTTAGAGACTTCCATAAATAAATTTGTATGTAAAAAAATGTTCCTACGTGTTCATCTGAAAAGAAAATGCGTTAATAACGGTTCATCTCGTTCAAAAATAGTTAGGACGTTTTTAAAATGTATAAATGTTAACAAAGGGATCAGTCATCAATTTATTCGTGTAATATAAAATTAGCCATTTCCTGAATAACGGACACTTCTCAATACCGGATAAGATATCCGGTGCCAAAGATGTCCACTATTGGGAAATTTCACTGTAATACATTTTAAAAACGTCCTAACTATTTTTGAACGAGATGAACCGTTATTAAGGCATTTTCTTTTCAGATGAACACGTAGGAACATTTTTTTACATACAAATTTATTTATGGAAGTCTCTAACAACAATTTCTTCGTGTTCATACGCAGAAAGTCTTATTTTTTCCCCGTTGAAAGGATGGAGAAAAAATAAAACAACTAATTTTTATATAATCAGACGGCTCGAAACTCATTTACGAACATTGCTGGCAGTGCCACATGCATTCAATAATAATGCTGTGTTGAAAACCAAATGATTTTGCTGAAAAAACAGCGTTGGATCGGCTATGTCACGAGCGGTGCGAGAGAAGGACGCTCGGAGCAAGGCCGGGTTTGACTCGCTGTGCCGAGGGTTAGGGTCAAGAGGAAGGCTGGCACAGTTGAATTTTCGTTGAAAGCTAATCCTAATCTTCAATTTTTGTTCAGGTTTTTTTTGGCCTCCGTGAAAAGGTAGTTAACTGTTTTTTTGAACCCCTTCGAATTAACTGTGCCGGGGTTAGGGTCAGATATGGGGGTGGCACAGTGATTGTTCCCGACAGTGCTTGTTGCCAAAAATTATCCGAAACAAGTTTTTTGTGGCCGCCTCAAAGTGGTAGACATTACTAAAACAAAGCACGAATTTTTATTAATTACGGCTAATCGGGTCAGGATTCAACCCGGCACAGTTTCGATTCCATGTCGGGCGGGTCATGCTGAATGACGTCATATCATTTTGAAACGGCCTCCCGTTCGTGGTATACCTAGTGTCGTGGGCTCTCCTACTAAGAGGGGATACGCTAGGGAGCCGGCGACACGCCGTCTACCACTTGCGATTAGGACCTTGCCAAGTAGAGGCGCCCTGAGTGTTTGCTTTGCCCCGATTGCCCTGTTGCTTTGCGATATAAAAATCAAACCTCGAACTGTATCGTTCCTTCACCCGTTGGGGTATTCAGATTCTTTATAAAAACGTAAATTCTGTGTGTGGGAGAAGATCCGACCGAGGACGAGAGACCCGGCTAGGCGAGCGATCGACGGTGAGTCAAGCCTTTACCTCGTGCCTGAATCAACCAGTGGCCATCTTGAACTTTGAATTTAACGGCCTCGTGTCTTGGAAATTGCCCTGGTTGACTCTCGACGGACCCTGAGTGGTCGGCCGTAGCCAGCGTCTTCTACAGAATCATAACTAGAGTCAATAAAACAGAGAATCTTGTGTCTTGAACTGATTAATTTGTCTGAACGGGAACTTATTGAATCTGAGATCGTCACGGTGCGCCTCGTGGGCGACGTTGCGGGGCGAGAGCCTAGTATGGATGCGTAGCGGCGTACTTTATTAGCTTTTCTTACCTTCCTGCCTCCGAGAGGCCTAGTCATTGTTAATTTTAGTTGAAATAGCATCGCGAGTCGATTATCATAGGAAATTCACCCTGCGTAAGGCTGGGGATTGCTTCGAGTGGGGTCAGGACCTCACGTCGAATCTTAAAAATTAAGCTAGACCTTGTGTCGAAGCTGTACCGGTCTCCTTTGCTGTGTGGCTCACTCTTCGGCGAGCTTGCTGGAGGAATTATCCTCAGTAACTTAGTAACGTCGCGGATTACTTTATCATTTCGATCGGTACAGGCTCGGCGGGCGTCCTATTACCTAACTCAAGCTCGTGGGCCTTCCGCCCTAGCCCCTGCGCGGGCCTAGTCCTCCTATAATCATCTATCGCTGTCATTTATTTTGTAGAATTAAGAACCTTGCATTGTTTTCGAGTCAGACCCGAGCTGGTCATTGTTATTAATTTTAGTGAAGAATTTATCTTTTGTTATTCTGGTCTAACTAGTCACATTTACCTTTGAGGGATCTCCGTACCCAGAGTGGGGCGGAAATAAATTAATTTTGATTATTGTTTACCCTAACTACGCTTCTTTCTTGCTTTGCCTGCTTGCACTGTTCTCCTCATCCCCTCTTCCCCCCCCCTACGCTGCAAACCCCCCCACGCCACTCTCCGCAGGTTGAAGCTTGCCGGTGCAACCTGACCTTCGTTATTTATTTGTTACTTGCAGTCCATTCGTTTATTGTTGGGTTAACTACCCAGCTGGCGCCCAAACCCGAGCTTTGTTTGAATAGTAAATTGTTTATTAGTGGTCGTTGGGTTCAGTCCCGTTACTGATCCGGGGTAGCGGGACGGCAGAGTTCCCCGTCACAGCTGCAATCACACTCGCCAAAGTAGCCTTGTGCCCGCGATGCACACGATTTTTTTCTCAACACCTGGTCTGCAAAAATGCCTTTTTCACCACACCTGCACGAAATATACGACTTTCGGCCCGCTGCGCGAACGGGAAGTCGTGCTTTCCGATGCAGGGGGTGGTGAAAAATAGTATACTACCCACGGGAGTGAAAAAGACCATCCCAAACTGCGTTCTTGCCACCCTCGCCTTCGGCACGGGTGTCAATCTCACATGCAGTTTGGAATAGCCAACTTTCCCTCCCTAGGTGTGTAATATACTATTTTTTTTTGAAAGATCTGTTTTACGCCCGCTCAAGAGGTATGAAAAGTGGCATTTTGCGACCGGGTGTGAGAAAAGAGGCATTTCTGCAGACCGGGTATTGAGAAAAAAATCGTGTGCATCACGGCGGCAAGGCTATTTTGACGAGTGTGATTGCAGCACACTCGCCTTCAAAATCACATTCGAAAAATAGTTCTTTGCGTCTTTGATACACAATGTACTATTTCGGCCACGGTTCAAAAATTCACTGTCGAGTACGCAAACAAGAATAATAAATATTGATCTTGAATTTTCGAATCGTAGCCAAAAAGACTGTTTTGCCACGTCATAATCGCCGAATTCTCGCCACTGTGCGAATATTTATTGATGTGTCGTCTGAACCATTGCTCGGCCCACTATGAAATTTGTAGACAATTTTGGGCATTGAAAAAGAGACGCTGTGTATAAATTTCAGCCAATTCGATTCGGGAAATTTTGAGTTATGAATGATTTACACTCATTCTGTATTAAAACTACACTTGAACGGGGTATTAAAAATCTGAGGAAAATACTCTCGAAAAGTTCACACGAAAACCCGAAATTTTCGTATTGGAACTTTTGGCACACGTCGTTCACGTTTTGAGCTATGTAAGCGCGAAAAATTGAAAAAAAAAAATGAAAATCAGTTCATTTTATGATTTTTTGTAATGGAATAATAGGTCTAAAAAATCGGGAAAAATCACAGTTCTTCCTTTCACATCCTTTCAACATGTAGTTTGACTATGCAAAAGGACAAGCAGATCAAAAGTGGTCAGGGAAAAAATCTCGCTTTTTCGTTCGATTTTACGTGGAATCCCCCATACACAACTCCATTTATTTATTTTCAATTTCATTTATTCAGTTTTATTCATTTATTTATTTTTATAGTATATTATGCACCTAGGGGCAAAAAAGTTGTTTTCGACGAGTGCGAGGTTGTATTCCGAGGCGAAGCAGAGGATTACAATCGCACGAGTCTAAAACAACGTTCGCCCTGTGGTGCATACGATACTTTATACACCGAAGGGAAATAAAGCGGTTTTCCCTGCTGGAGCAGGGTAATAAACGGCCGTTTATATCCCTGAGGTATATAAATTATATTTATGAACTCATTCATGATTTGATGTATTTATTATGAAGTCATTCTCTAATAATGAAATTTGTATATTTACCATCCATCTGCAAGTTGTACGCGATTTCTTCCCAAATTTTTTTTTTCTAGGTATTGTCTTTGTACGACTTGTCTGTCATGTCCCATAGCGGAGCCCGTAGTTTTACCTCCGATATTATGGAGTCGTTGACCGTAATTTCCACTTGATTTTCGTCACTTTCCTTCTGAGACATCGTTGAAATAGACTGGACGAACGTTTTCTTCCATATTGTTTACCAACAATCCCAACGCCCGACGCCGCACAAAAACAAAAAGTCGCGGGAGAAACATTCGGAGACACTCGAAGACACCCGAGGTTCCGCGGAGAAGACCGAGTTCGCTTGTCAAGTCTAGCGGAGCGGCGTGCATCAAAATTAAAATATTTTATCCGCAATACGTCATGACGCGACTCGACGCGACATACGGCGCGCTGGCTACACCACACTGCTGATTGGCTGAATATGCAGCCGCGTGCGTTACGATGCTGGTGCACGCATCCATGGAAACCATTTCTGTTAAACGCGTAATGACGCGACATACTGCGCGCTAGGTTGCGCCACACTTCTGATTGGCTGACGCGCTAACGCACGCGTTACGACGCACGGTAACGCGCCCATGGAAACTAAGGGTCACGCTCTAAGTCCCCTCCGTTTTCCATTCCCGGGGTGTCCTCCCCCGAAAGGTCCCAAACCTGAGGGCCATCTGTTCTATGTCCATCCTGGTATGCAGCTTATGAGCTGGCGTACGTGCCCGGCCAGCTCTCATGTATCCCAGGATGCACCCAACGGAAAATATCTCCACAAATGTGTGGTAGAAAAATATGATATAAATGATATCTCTCTATATAAATGAAAAAATTTTTCGTCGTTTCGGCGTCGTCGTAACTATGGTCGGTTGTTGATTTCACGAGCCGGTAACCAAGGAGGCGCGAAGCGCCGGCCCACTGATATACATATACAATCTAACTTCCAGTGGCTGTCGCGCCATAGTCACACCAAAGAGGGTTAGAAAAGTTTAGAACAGCCACTGAAGGTTAGAAAAAGTTAGGCTAGCCATTCCTAGGAAAAGCGAGGCGCATGGGCCGAGCCTCTAGTATAATCATAAGCTTACTTACAAATTTCAACCGATGAAAAAGATATCAAGCTTGCGTAACATATTATCATAAAACAGAGATGAATAATAATCTTCAACTTATACACTGTGATCGAAGACGAAACGTGATGTCTACAAAATAACATCAGTTTGTATGCGAATAGCGAACAATCAACATACTAACAGCACTTCAAGGTCAACTATTTATTACTTTGTACTTGTGTACGAATGAAATCAAACGTAGCGACACACTTATGAAAGGGTTTATAAATATTTTACTATTTATACATATATAAAAGAAGAAACTCAATTTAATATAACGCTGGGAGTGCGTCGACTTATAGTCTGGTCCTAAATAAAACATATGAACTTACAAGAAGCGCAGTGCTGTCGGAATACAAACAACTAATTTCTTCTGGAGCAACTAACAAAACATAGCATGGTTACGCAATCAAGGGAATGAAGCTGTCATAATCTTGAGTGGCTTTCAAATCTGTTGACCAGATATTTCGATATTTTTTGACACATGATTTTTTTGCTTGTATATGTATAATCATAAAGTCAATTTCACTGTATATTATCAAATTAAGCAAAGAGTGTAAATGAAAAAGTATTGAAAAATCTGGTAAACAGATTTGAAAGCCACCTCGAAGCCACTGGAGATTATGGTAGCTTCATTAACTTCAACAAAAATTAACTTTAATATCTTATATCTCTAATTTCTATCATTCATGGTTATCGATTATTATGTATCATGCTATGATGAAATATGTATAATAATGAATTCAATGTAATTTAGTTATTCAAATGATAATCAATATTTATTCATGATAGAATTATAATCACAATTATGTATTTGATAATGATATTGAGAATATAAAAATTGTGTTTTATAACACTCATTCAAGAATCAATGTATTATCGAAGCAGTCATTCTTGACTATATTATTTATAATTTATGGGATGACCTTCACTATCGAAGACAGCGCGCATCCGACGAGGCATAGATCCCGGCAAAGTCTCGGTGTATTCTGGCCCTGCTCGTATAGCTGTTCTCAATGTTCCCATGCTGCGCAAACTCGGCGATACAGACCTTCTTTTCGCTCATGTTGGTTTGGTTTCCATTGTCTACCTAATTCCGACCAAATGTTTTTGATAATATTAAGGTCCGCAGACTCAGCTGGCCAGTTGAATTGCTGAACTTCAGGATGCTCGGTATATTATTCACGTACGATTCCTACTCGATGCACTGAGCTATTATCTTCGACGATGCGGATAATTGGGACTTCTTCTGACAAATAAACAGCTCGAACGGAAGGCAGTAATACGTTTTCCAAAACTTGGATGTAGTCAGCGGCGATTAGCGTAGGGGAGCGAAGGCTAAGTTGGCGCACCTCACGGAGATTCGCAATAACAAAGTGAATATAGGTCAAATTACATCGGGATAATCACGAAATGATACTTGTATATCTATTCCATTATATCGTGAAGTAAATAGATATGTATGTAGACCTTAAAATACTAAATTATTGATAGTTCTGAAAAGATTATTTTTATATTCAATATTCGTAAATTTTCTCAATCAATAATATGATTGACGATCCTTCAGACGTACAATTTTTTTGCAAACAGACCTGCATCTTATAATGATGAACACAATTCTTTATAGTACGATTTGTATTTCAAAATACAAGAATTAAATTAATAAATGTTTCTGATACATGGAATGAATATACATACTTTTATATTATGAAATTGGTACCATTATTTGACAAACTTTTTCAACCAGAGAAGCCGTCGAAGATGGACGAAAAATCCAGAGTTGAGACTGGAAAGGTTGAAAAAGTGACGATCGACAAAACCAAACCTACGATCACAAAGAATTATTCATCTCAGGAAATACGAAGGAAATTAGACCAGGAGCTGGTTGACAAACTTTTTCAACCAGAGAAGCCGTCGAAGATAGACGAAAAATCCAGAGTTGAGACTGGAAAGGTTGAAAAAGTGACGACCGACAAAACCAAACCTACGATCACAAAGAATTATTCATCTCAGGAAATACGAAGGAAATTAGACCAGGAGCTGGTTGACAAACTTTTTCAACCAGAGAAGCCGTCGAAGATGGACGAAAAATCCACAGTTGAGACTGGAAAGGTTGAAAAAGTGACGACTGACAAAACCAAACCTACGATCAAAAAGAATTATTCATCTCAGGAAAAATGTACAATTAAGATTAAAATGTAAGAAACAAAAATAAACGGACTTCGTTTTTTTTGACTCGAATATCATATTAATACTTACAATTCAAATTTCACAATGATGTAGGAACAAAATAAATAAAAAGTTTTTAATCTAATATCACATTAATTATCACTTTCGTAAGTTAGAATGATTCAATTGTTTGTTATCAATCATTTATTGCACTTCAGTGTATTTTTTCTCAGAGTTAGTTTCAGTCTATTACTCTTATCGGACTGGACCGTCGCTTGAGGTTCAATCGATGTATCGCTAACTTCTTTTACCTTCGCTTCTGTGTGAATATTGCCTTTCAACATTGGACCCTCTTTTACTTTTCGTACTTTGCGCACTTCTCCATTTTTTGGCTTCTGCAATTTTTCTTTAAATTCTTTCTTATTACGGGCCTGTTCTTCTTTCTCTAGTTTGACTTTTGCTAATAATTCTTTTTTCTCACGTACTGCTTTTTCCTTCTCTGCCTTAGCTTTAGCTAATATTTCTCTTTTCTTTTGTGCTTTGACTTCTTTCTCCGCCTTGGCTTTAGCCAACAATTCTTTCTTCTTGCGTGCTTTTGCTTCTTTCTCTGCTTTGGCCTTAGCCAACAATTCTTTCTTCTTACGAGCTTGTTCAGCTTTCTGCAATTTCTCTATACGCTTGAGCTTTTGAATCCCAAGAAAGTTTCGCATAGGCGATGATGTTAGAATTTCAGAATGTTGTTGTCTTCCCAGCTTCGGGTTAGGCGTAGAGGGCAGGTTCGACGATCCAGGAAATATTTCGAGTAAAGATACGTCGACATCGGACTTTTGTGTGGTTTCAAAAGCGTCGTGGCCATTTTAGGCCATGGCTCATCGGTGGATGAAGGATGAGGCGGATTTCCTACGACGTCGCCTACGTTTTGCGCAATAGTCACTTCCATTGAACAAGGAATTTCTTCCGAAGATTCACGAATATCCATCGAAACACCGTTGACCACCGGAACTACAACGTGCAGAAGGATCTGAGCCTGATTTGTTTCTGTCGGGTCATCAATTGTTGTTTCGCTGTCCTCATTGAACAGATAGTCTTCGTCTGTAAAGATATTCGGATTCAAAGGACAGATTCCCGTAGCTTGGAATCCACTTACAGCCTTGTCGATGGAACAAACTCTTGAGTAAGCCTTGTTGAATATGCCTGTAAATGTAACGCAGGCTTATCAATGTGACTGGAGTATTTATGACGTGTGGTTTAAATCAAATTATTGTTTGTTACATTATCACACCTGCAATGTCGTAAGGCGTAATTTTCACGAAATTTCGCGATTTCAAGAAGAGGTCACAATCTCTGTAGAAAGCTTTTTTCAGTGGCCCGAGGAAAGACACATCCAGTGGCTGCAATCTGTGTGAGGTGTGTGGAGGCAGTGACAGAACGTGGATGTTATTACTCCTACAAAAATCATAGGCCTCGATAGTCGCGTGGTTGTTGTGATTATCCAATATTAGCAAAACTGGATCCTCTGCAGTCGGCTTTGTTTGCTTTGCGAAATGTCGCAACCACACGCAGTATATCTCTTGATTGGTCCAACCTGTTTTGATGAATTATTGAATTCTGAAGTGCATATTTGCCTAGGAATGCTGAATTTCTTGCACGTGCGAAAATAAACATTGGTGGAATGTAGGTTCCAGTAGCGCTCATTGCACACACCACTGTTGTATTTTTTCCTCTTTCCCATGATGTCACTGAACCAACCCTTTTTTGCCCTTTGGGAGCTAGTACATTCTGTGTTTCCTATAAAAGCAAAGATTCACCAATTTATGGTAAGTCTTCATAAAGGAATAATATTCAATTGATATACATAATATTATACGTCAAAACACTGTACCTGGACTGTAGAAATACCGGTCTCATTCATATTAAAGATGCGGCTCTCTGGGAAAGCATATTTCTCCGTTAAAGATTCTAAATTCATAAAAAATCTTCCGCAGCTGGCTTTGTTGAATCCCTTTATTTGATTGATGCTCGTGGCTTCGGGCTTTCTTACAGCCACACTTGGGTTTCTCATCATGAACCCTTTGAGCCAATCCTTTCAGCAACTTTTTCGTCTTTCTTAAAGTTATGTTTAAGCTTCAGTTTTTCAGCAACTTCCAATGCAATTCGTCTGAATTGCAATGGGGTCAAACCATAATACGTGTTTGATAGCTTGATCAATTGTAGTGCAAGGTTTTCCTCCTGTGCCTTGGAGAAAATTGTCTTGTGACCGAAGTGAATTTTCGATAATTCATTTGTTTTAACTCTCCTCCTCAAAGTACATTCTGTCATATTAAACTTTGCAGCACTTGCCTTGAATTGATATAAAAGTTATTTCTGACCTTATTCACTCATCGCCTGTACCTACGCCGCAAACGTGTTGCTCACAATCAGAAGCACCCCGTACGGAAGTATATATATTTTGTGAAGTATATGAAAAATATATTTCAACCTAAATATATGTCCTTTATAAGTAATTTATAATATATTTACATGTTTCATATATGTAAAATATATTTGATATTTCTCGCGATTCCGACACCAACTCTAATGCTTCGTATATATAATGATTATATTTTTAATATATTTATTATATATTCGCGTTTTATATGTGACACATATATGGTCGATATGCGTTGCGAAATGCATGCAAAATATAAATATTATATATTTCGATGCTCATATTTCCTGCTTATATTTTCGAAGCAATAGCACATGTATTTCATATATATTACACAAGGTATACCCCAATATATGTCACTACATCATCATTGAATATAGGTGACAGATATATGCTACATATATGTTGAGTTTTATATCTGACACATATATGGTCGATATGCGTTGGGAAATGCATGCAAAATATATACATTATATATTTGAATGCTTATATCTCCTGCTTATATTTTTGCAGCATATAGCACATATATTTCATATATATAATACGAGGTACATCACAATATATGTTACTATCATAGGGAAGTATATATATTTTGTGAAATATATAAAAAATATATTCGAACCTAATTAAATGTCGTTTAAAAGTCATCTATAATTTATTTACACTTTGCATATATGTAAAATATATTAGAAATTTCTTGCGATTCCGACACCAACTCTAATGCTTCGTATATATGATAACTATATTTTTAATATATTAATTATGTATTCGATTTTTTTATGTGACACATATATGGTCGGTAAGATCCTCACTCTGCATTTCTACAACCAAACAGATTATCACTATTTATACATCAGAAAATATGAAGCTCTAACTATAAATCACTAAAAGATGGACCAACATTCAATAGCTGGTTTGGTGCAGTGGCTAGAGCGGGCGATTCGTAAGACAAAGTGACTGAGAAGATCGTGGTTCGAATCCCGGTTAAGCCTCGCGTTTTTTTTTTTTTTCTCGAAAAATACGTGACAGCGGCGGTGTACAATCAATTATGAGTACTCCATCTCTGTCGAACCACGTAAATTTGCTTTTTATTATTAATATTTAATTTCCGTACGGGCATACCTCTTCCATATATTTGTCGCATGTATTTCGATTATAAAAAAAATATATCGAATATATATATCAAATATAAAAAAGCGGCAAAAAGTTGTCTATTTATTATATATTCGAAAATGTTGAGAATATATATGTCTCATTTGTATATTATTTATATTCTTGGACATATATATATTTCCGTACGGGACTGGAGACGAAAACGTAACCACATGTTCGAAGGGTCTAGTCGCGATCGCGCCGCGCGCGCCAACTTACCCGCCGATCTCCGGTTCGTCTGCGCCAAGTCACCCGTTCATGTACTCGCGCCAATTACGCGTCTATGTCAGTGACAATGAATCGCACGTACGGGCTATGTGCACGTGGGCGGAGTCGAAGGCTAGCTGACGACCAGCGCTCACCTTAGCAAAAGGAGGTACCATTGGGACTCCACGACTTCCCGAATCTCGTTTGATTGCGTGCTAATTGAGTAAAAAACGGCACTCTAGGACTATGAAATTTCTCATTTCCGAACTGTGCTCTATGGAATTATCGATCAGTCTCAGTGTTTGTTGAATTACTATGATGTTGAAATCAGATGCGTGTAAACTATTCAGAATAGAGATTCAGGTAGAGCCTTCATAACCTCGAATGTTTGACAGTTTGACGTTGTTTATTTTGTTTTCTGGCCGTCATAGATATCCGAAAAAGACTTGCAGATACTCAATTATATTGCGAGATACAAAAGCAACTCGTAAATCTGTCTGAAACTAGGCATGAGAATTATCTTTGCTCCGCGCGGATCGTGCGACAGCCAAGTGTTTCAATATGGCCGCTGCCGGCTGTTGACAACGTGTTTTAATAATTGTTTCTATGGAAATTGGAATGTCGTTGTTGCGGAGCAATAATTGTACAATGAGACTCCATTTTCTGTCCACCTGAAGATAATTTCAGGCTACTGGATGGTCATCTAAATTTGTAGAAACAAAAAGATTTCTGTCCTTTCTCAACTTAGCCCCATGTGAAGTGGAGTCCCAATGGTTCACAGAGCTGCTACTGATAGCGCAGTTTGTCAAACTGCACATAGCCCATAACAAAGTGTTGTACTATTCGAAAGCTGAAGGATTGAGGATTCTAAAAAAAATTAAATACCTCCATTTTATGCGAATAGTTGTTAGTTATGGAGGTATTTCTGTGACCGCGCCGATACAAGGATAGAGCCGAATACTGGATTATTACGATATCTTCAATAAGTCAAAACGTATGATAATATTTGGTCACAACACATTTAGTCTTTCAACGAATGGAATCAATACCTTTATACCGCCCCAAGATCAGTCGTTTGCCTTAAATATAAGTGCGCCAAGGTACACCCCGCGCCAACTTACCCTCCGCTCCCCCACGTTCTATCAATACAAGTTCACCCGGGCCCGCGGCGCTAAAAAGGAGAATACGCTACCCAACCTTCTCCGGCAGCGCTGCCCTGGCGGTCACCGTTTGAATCAGGGAGGTGATAGAAGCTGTCAAAATGGACGGCAAAGCTAGTGTTTCTGACGTTTCCACAAATTTATCTAGCCGAAGCGGGTCAAGCGGGACGCATGTGTTGTGTCGTCGGATGCACGAATAGTGAACGGAAGAATCCCGAGCTGCAATTTTACAAATTCCCTGGATTCGCCTACGAAGAAAATAGGGAAAACAATTCGGTTGCGGTAGTGCGTCGTCAATCGTAAGTACAGTGATCCTGTCCCGTCACTATGAAAATCCCTACAATAAATCATCAATGTTCATTATCATCAATTAAACAAACAGTGCCGGAAATTACTTTGACATTGTGGTAATTTTGGATAGTAGGCTATGATAATATTAGAACTTCACCATATACAGCGAGATGACATGAAAATTATTATCTACAGGATCAATAAGAAGCCTTGACTTCCAACGAAAAATAGTAGAATAGTTAGCATTCACTTTGTTGGTGGTGAAGAATCCAACGATCCGAGGAAAGAATCGTACAACCCAACGCTATACCCAGAGATTTATGGAAAAAAGTAATCAGACCCTAAAAGAGCTGAAAGATTGAAAGCTTGACTGAAACGAAAAGAAGAATCTATCCCTCAGTTTGAAAGAGGCGATATCCTAGCGTCAGTGGGAAGTGATATAGGAATAAGTATTGCCAAAGAAATAATGAAATGAGTATGAAACTTCTCACTTTCAATATAGTATCGTCATAATCGTTGATAATTTCATTCCAGATCCTGATCTTGGTTCATCAAAGAAATCCGAAATCGGAGTACAAACAGATCCAGACTCTGATGTCAGCTCTGCAAGCAACGGAAATGTCTTATTGTGTTCAATGAATGACAACGACGCTTCGACTTGAGGGCATGCTGGACTCAGTCATTTCCGTATTTGAAAAATAATGAAGCCTGTTATGAACGGGGGGGGGGGGGGTTGTTTAATGGGTTCCTTAGTCGATTTGTATCAAATTGGTAGCTGCATGAACGTGTATCTCACCAAAATCGAGTAAAATGAGCCTTTTTTGTGTTGCGAAGCGTGAGACCGTCACTTGTTTCCACTGATATCACCGACTACGCATCACAAGGGCTAAAACGAATGAAATAGCACCCTCGTCAATATAATTCCACTCACATATATCGCAAAACTTGTTCATTTCATCCAACGATGAAGCCATAGAATTGTTTCCAGAAAAAGACTGAAATTGTCGGCATGAAGAAGTGGCCGCGGTCATGTTGGATCGTTTCGCGTTGAGTGTCGGGCCGAGCAGCGCTCTTTTGAGACGCGCGGGCGCAACGGGAACCAAACTGTAAGAGACTAACGCTCACTGCGCCACTGCGGTGATGTGGGTTCCTTAGAAAGAGATAGGTAGTTCGAATCGGAATCGTTGTCTCTGTCTACGATGTACCGTGCACGCGCCGGACAGTCCGTATGAAAATGTATTCTCGCTCGCTGTGCGGAAGAGACAACAACGTACCTTTGAATCATCTCTGGGAATATAATAGTTATAACAATGAATTATTATTGTTGTCATTATCATAATAATAATAATAATATATAAAAATAATCATTATAATTATTATGACGGTGATTGTCGGGCTATGCGAACCAATTTCGTTATGCCTCTAACTGGCACAATTATTATAATTATTATTATCATTATTATTATTATTATAAATAATAATTATTGTAATTGAAAAAAATGTACTCGAGAGTGGTGAAATTTGTAGATGGAAATGATAAAATAATAACAATAATAATTCATTGTTATAACTATTATATTCCCAGAGATGATTCAAAGGTACATTGTTGTCTTTCCCGCACAGCGAGCGAGAATACATTTTTATACGGACTGTCCGGCGCGTGTACGGTACATCGTAGACAGAGACAACGATTCCGATTCGAGCTACCTATCTCTTTCTAAGGAACCCACATCACCGCAGTGGCGCAGTGAGCGTTAGTCTCTTACAGTTTGCTTCCCGTGTCGCCCACGCGTCTCAAAGGAGCGCTGCTCGGCGCGACACTCAACGCGAAACGATCGCACATGGCCGCGGCCACTTCTTCATGCCGACAATTTCAGTCTTTTTTTGGAAACAATTCTACGGCTTCATCGTTGGGTGAAATGAACAAGTTTTGCGATATATGTGAGTGGAATTATATTGACGAGGGTGCTATTTCATTCGTTTTCGCCCTTGTGATGCGTAGTACGGTGATATCAGTGAAAACAAGTGACGGTCTCACGCAGTGTTGGGCAGCAGCAAATTACATGGTGTAATTGATTACATTTGGATTACAAATTACAGCTGTAATTTGTAATTTAAAAAAAATCCATTACCCATTACAATTGTAATTTGTAATTGAATCGAAATCCATTACCCATTACAATTGTAATTTGTAATTAAACCGAAATCCATTACCCATTACAATTGTAATTTGTAATGAAACCACATTATTGTAATTTGTAATTAAACAAAATCCATTAACCATTACAATTGTAATTTGTTGAATCGAAAATTACAACAATTAATTTGTAATAAACCTTGAATTACCATTACAATTGTAATTTGTAATTAAACCGAAATCCATTAACCATTACAATTGTAATTTGTAATTCAATCGAAATACATTAACCATTACAATTGTAATTTGTAATTGAGTCGAAATCCATTAACCATTACAATTGTAATTTGTAATTAGACCGAAATACATTACCCATTACAATTGTAATTTGTAATTAAACTCGAATCCATTAACCATTACAATTTTAATTTGTAATTGAACCGAACCCAACCGAAGCATTACAGTTCAAAAATGTAATTGAACCGAAATACATGAACCATTACAATTTTAAAATGTAATTAAACCGAATCTAACCGAAGCATTACAATTTTTAAATGTAAGGCTTCGGTTAGGTTCGGTTCAATTACAATTTGAAATTGAAATAGTTCATGTATTTTGGTTCAATTACATTTTTGAATTGTAATGGTTCATGTATTTCGGTTTAATTACATTTTAAAATTGTAATGGTTCATGTCTTTCGGTTCAATTACATTTTCGAACTGTAATGCTTCGGTTAGGTTCGGTTCAATTACATTTGAAAATTGTAATGGTTCACGTATTTCGACTTAATTACATTTTAAAATTGTAATGGTTAATGGATTTCGGTTTAATTACAAATTAAAATTGTAATGGATAATGGATTTTGGTTCAATTACAAATTAAGATTGTAATGGTTAATGGATTCGAGTTTAATTACAAATTACAATTGTAATGGGTAATGTATTTCGGTTTGATTATAAATTACAATTGTAATGGTTAATGGATTTCGGTTCAATTACAATTTACAATTGTAATGGTTAATGTATTTCGATTGAATTACAAATTACAATTGTAATGGTTAATGGATTTCGTTTTAATTACAAATTAAAATTGTAATGGTTAATGGATTCGAGTTCAATTACAAATTACAATTGTAATGGGTAATGTTTTTCGATTCAATTACAAATTACAATTGTAATGGTCAATGGATTTTTTTTTAATTACAAATTACAATTGTAATGGGTAATGGATTTCGGTTTAATTACAAATTACAATTGTAATGGTTAATGGATTTCGGTTCAATTACAAATTACAATTGTAATGGCTAATGGATTTCGGCTCAATTACAAATTACAATTGTAATGGTTAATGGATTTCGGTTTAATTACAAATTACAATTGTAATGGTTAATGGATTTCGGTTCAATTACAAATTACAATTGTAATGGGTAATGGATTTCGGTTTAATTACAAATTACAATTGTAATGGTTAATGGATTTCGGTTTAATTACAAATTACAAATTGTAATTTGTAATTTGTAATTAATTAATTACAAATTCGCCCAACACTGGTCTCACGCTTCGCAACACAAAAAAGGCTTATTTTACTCGATTTTGGTGAGATACACGTTCATGCAGCTACCAATTTGATACAAATCGTCTGAGGAACCCATTAAACACCCCCCCGTTCATATCAGGCTTCATTATTTTTTAAATACGGAAATGACTGAGTCCAGCATGCCCTTAAACACTCATCGAAGTTAGTATTCCGTTGCAGCATCATAGGCAAGCAAAGGTCATTGTCGAAGCACCACTGCAAGAGCCTATGAAGACTCAAACAGTTGCAGTTGGCCCTGATTGTGAAATACAAGGAGCATGGGGTTTTCAAATATACAAACTCATGACTCGATGAAACAGTTTGGTGGCATCGATTCAACTATGTTTGGTATACTACTTGAATTTATATCGCCTAAAGCTGATGGTCAGCCTGCCTATTTCAGAGAATTATCTGCTCACAACAGATTACTCCTTTTTTTTTTATGCAGATGAAACATGGGCTGCCTTATGCCACGCTTGGTTGCTTATTCGATGTATCATATACTACGGCTGCTAAGGTCTTCGAAAGTGTTTTAAGGACTTTGGTATTAAAAACAGAAACATGGCTATCCTGGCCGTCGAAAAAAGCACTTAAAAAAAATATGCCACCTACTTTCATTAACTATCCAAAATGTCGAGCGATTATAGATTGCACCGAACTCCGTTGCGACACACCTCCAACAATAGAACGACGGATATTAATGTATTCTCATTATCAGCCAAGTTTCACAGTCAAATTTCTAATTGCGATAAGCCCATCTGGGTTGATCACTTTTGTCTTCAAAGCTTATCGTGGAAAAGCGACCGATGGATTTATTACCAATGATTCTGGATTTTTAAACTTGATCGAGCCTGGTGTCCAAATAATGGCTGACAACGTCTTGTATCCTGTAGACTCTGTTTCTTACTACATCTGATTTTTTTCCGAACATTGCTTCAATTTCATGACCTTTGGCATAGTTTTCGAGCTGTGAGTCAGATGGTTTGTTCCAGATCACTGGTAGATCAGTTTTGGAACAAGTGTTCTCCATATTCACGAAAACGCATACAGCAGCTGCATTTTTGCAAAATCCTTTGCCCCCTTTACAACTGCATGCCGTATCACTTACGGTACGGTCGTCGTTCAACTTAAAAATTACAAAACCAAAATTTTGTTATATATTATAAACGAAAAAACAGCCCGGAGCGAATAAGAAAAGCTTATACCCGTACAATACTCGTCAACTATTAGCGATGATTGTGCTCGGACAATTCGCTTGTTTTTAGGCTTCTTTATTGAACTCGCCTTACCTCAATCGTTACTTGATAACAATTCTCATGTTTATTTTTACTCTCGGCACCCGGTGTTTCCCTTAAAACAGTACCCAATAATCTGCGATATCCTTCATTATGAATTTCCTCTCGGACGTCCGATACGTAGCACGAATCTAATAATTTTTTGCCCTTTCGACACGCTTTTCTTACGAAATAGGCTTTAATTTTACACTGGAACCAACTTCTAAAGATGGCAACCATTATTTCGCGTCTATTTAATGCTAGGCGGGCCACAATTTATGAATAAAAAGAATAGGTGGTCTCATAAGAATACATATGTTCCAACATGGGTATTCGTTTCGGTCACCTCCCGGTTTAAGGAGGTTCATCAGTAAATGCGTTAGTTCACGGATAGATTGATAATTTGTGTACGGGTTCCTTTGAACGAAATACAATTACTGAAAGAATTTCAAATTTTTTGACCAGCCCGTTTACGAGAAAAAAATTGGTAAAGGCGCCTCCTTATACATGGGTCCTTATGGAGGCACTGCGCAAAATGGTATTCAAAGCATTGAAATTGATAGTTGTGGCTTTACGAGCTTAACAAAAAACTATCAAACATAAGAAGAAAACATTTTTGAATGAGTCACCTAAGTTTGAGTCAGATTGACCGAAAGCTTTTCAAATACTGAATCAAAATACAAGCTGGAGCGTCAGCTTGTCGGCTGTGCGGGGCATGGTGCGGCTGGCGGGGAGGCCGACAGCGGCCGAAGCCGATCCCCTCTGTTCCCCGCAGCTGAGGTACTGACGAACCTCCTTAAAGGAATTCCGAGAGATGGCGGTACCGCTCCGCGCCGGAGATGGTTGGGTAGTATAGTTTTGTTTATTGCATTTCACCCTGTTTACATATCCTCAAAAGGACTCTCTAAACTCAGTGACAATTTTATGCTTTGGTAACGTAGGATTCCGGTTTCAGGTTTGTGGGGTAGCGCGTTCATAACTAAATAATTGAATAATACTCATTAGGTAGGTTCTTAAGTGATTGATTGGCTACTGTACTCTTATTGACTAGGCTCTTAGGTACTTCATTGACTAGGTTCTTAATTAATTAATTGAATGTATTCTTACGTACTTCATTGACTAGTTTCTTAGATAGTTTCCTTCATTGAGCAATTCATCTACTAGGTTCTTAAGTAATTCGCACTCGTTGTTGTACCTCATCTTCGACTAGGTATTCATAAGGGTTAGGATAATTACGACTAGCATTTTCTGCTCTTTTCGCGCCGTTCTCGGTCTCTGTCTTCCCCTCTGGATCTGGTCTTGCGCCTCCGGTTCTTTCCCTGTCCTCCTCGGCCTGCCATGTGCCTTGATGCCGGCGTGGGTGTAGTTTCACCCCTCCGGACACCTCTGCGCACGACTTATGGTTCGGTGAGGGTTTATACGTCCTCCCGAGGTCCTGCGTCTACGCCCTGGGTGTGTGGCTTCGATTATTGGAAAACAGGTTCAGCACTCCTTCAGCTCTGTTATTTTGCTGTGCACCGGCAGGACCTCGATCAGCCTTCTCAGTTGCCCGTGCTGTACGGAGTCGTACGCCTTCTCATAGTCGTACCACGCCGACCAGTTAGGTCTCCTCGACATCCTGGCTTCCTGGGTATATGCTTTGTCCAAGAGTCCTGCGTGCATCGTGCCCCAAACTCCCCCCCTGGCGAGCTGCTCCTTGGGGATCGTCCAATCTGGGAGTCCTTTCTTTATCAACGCCGTTATCACTGCCGTTAGGAGCTTATAGTCGGTGTTGAGCACCGCTATTGGTCTGTAGTTCTCTGGCTTCGTAGGGTCCCCGGCTTTATGGATGAGCACTACCCTGGCCCTTGTGTCCGGCTCTGACAGCGACCTCTCTCCCTGGAGTGTGTTTGTTATGAAGTCTCCAAGAAATTTCCGCGCGCTCCCAAAGATTTTATACAGTGCCGTAGGTATAGCATCTTCCCCCGCCGCTTTCCAGGGGGCAGTTCCTCTAAGGGCAGCTGTTATTTCTGTCTGGATATTCGCTTGCTCTAGTTGTTCTTCCAGGTGGACTGTTTCTCTGTGCCTCCTCATCTTGGCGATGGACGCGTTGAAGACTGGTGTTGGATTCCTCGGGCCCGTGTCCTCTTTGAGGGCCTCTCTGAAGTGGTTCTCCGTGGCTTGGAGTTCCGGTCCTGTTGTACTTCTTTTTTGTTCAATCGTCTGCATGGACGGTTTTTGGATGAATTCGTACCTTGTCTTCGCCGCGTTGGCCTTCTTCGTCTGGTATTCAAGTTTTCCTTCGAGCATTGTGATCCTATCTCTGTTGGTGGTGATATATTGGTAGGGGGTCATTCTCGCTGACCTTATAAGTCTCGCCTCTGTTTTTAGTCTATTTGGTAAACCCTTACCTCTCCATGCCTGGAGTTCTTGTGCTAGGGTCACATGGCGTTTGAGCTTGCTAATTTTCCTCCCTGTTAGGATATGCCTCGGTGGTCGCTGTACCCGGTACCCTTTCTGTGTCTCCCTTTCAAGTAGGGTTCCTGCAGCCAGTATTGCTACCTTCGCACGCCTTCTTTTTGTTTCTGCTGGGTCTCCAGTTGTGGCTATTTGGGCCAACGCCTCACGGAGTGCCCCGTCGACATCTCCCAATACCCGTCTGTTGAGTTTTCCACAGATTTTTTTCAGTTTTGGCAGGTCCTTTTTCTTCTCTAGGGTCTTCTGCAACGCTTTAAGTTTGTCGCACGCCCATCGCGGTGGGTCTCGCGCTGTCTGTACCTGGTCTCTTGGTGTCCTCGTCTGCTCATTTTCCTCCTGGTCTTCTTGAGGCTCTGTGGCTGCCGGGGTCTCGCCTATATCTTCGTCTTGGTCCCCATGTAGTGGGTCTGGGTTCGCGTCGGGGACCCGCTGGGGGCCTAAATTGGGGTCAGGGTCCAGTACCGGTTCAGGTTCAGGCCCAGGGTCTTCCGGTTCATGCTCAGGGCCTCTTCTCCACTCCTCAGGTATCTCTTCTGCTCCGCTATATATTCCCGGGTACGTATTCCTCAGCTCAGATCCCAGCGCTGATGTTGATCTGCCTGGGAATTCTGCGACAATGCGCTCTAGCCTCGCTGTTTTGGTTCTCCCGGCGCTCTCTGCGTACCTGATAGCTAGCCTCCGTACTTCCTCCGGTGTCCACAGCCTCGGGTTTTGAGGGAGTTGTGCCTCCGGCTGGGCTTCTTCGCCGAGTCTGGGGTTAGCGGGTTCCCTTCTTGGGATTCCTGGCTCCTCCTGTCCCCCCCTGTCCGGCACGACTGGCTGCCCATAGTAAGTCTCTGGAGCTAGTTCTAATAGCTTGTTCCTGATCGCTTTCACTGAGCGACCAGGAAATTCTTCCAGGATGAGGCGTATACGCTCGGTTTTGTTCTCCGCTTGGGTCTCTCGGTACCTACTCACGAGCTGTCTCTCCTCTTCCCTCGTCCATAGGGGCACTGCTTGTCTCGCCCTCGGGTCGGGTCTCCGTATCTCCAAGATTTTCTTCTTAACCGCCACTGCTGATCGCCCCTGCAGTTGCCCAGCTAGCCTCTCGTAAATCTCATCAGTTAGGACTTCTCCTGGGTGGTCCACCAGGTGGTTTTGTAAGACCTGGATCTCGTCTTGGCGCCAACGTTTCGCCATCCTAACCTCACTTTGTCGTCAGTTTCCTTAAAACACGCGTAGTCCTTGTTTTACCTTCCGGGCGCCTTTTCCCTTATGCTCTGTTGCACCTTTGGGATGTTGCGGCCGTGTTTGCTACCTGCTGTATGCTTTTTTGTCGGTTTGGTTGGTAAAAATCGATAAATAATCCTCCAGCCTCCGACATTGGCATGCGTCCCCCTGGCGGGCGGACAAGGTAGTAGTGAGGTTGGGTAGTATATATGTTTTTATTGCACATCATCATTGCTGTATATCCCATTTTTCAGGGTCTCTACATATGAGTTTACAATTTTATTTTGTTGGACTAGATATGGCATTCACATTGTGTTCATTTTGACTAGGAAATTCGGGACTAGGTTGGTCGAGGCGTCGTCGTCCGCGTCGCTGGCGTCCTCACGTGCTCGCTTCTGTCCTGTTTTTTTTTTGACGGCCATACCGACGGCCCCGATTTTGCTTCGGGAGCCTTTACGCACGTCGTCTCTTGTCGCCGAGGTTTGTGTGCCTCGGGGCACGACGTATACGTCCTCGGTCAGCTTTTTTTAACAGGTCAGGCGGTCGGGCGGGTTCTGTCGTGCTGATTGTTGATTGAGGCGCCTGAGGATGATGTCAGCTGTCGATGCGGCTACGCTGTAGCAGCACCTTCCCATCAGTGTTTTTAATTTCCAGGGGCTTATTCCCAGCTCTCCAAGGATCCGCTGGACTGCTAGGTTCTCTTCGGTGATCAGGAGTTCTCCAAAGGCGCCCAGGACCAGGATGCCTAGTTTCACTGGGCACCTGTAGGCCCTCTGCATCTCAGCCACCAGGTTGTGGCTCCTTGGGACGTCTTCCAGGTTTCTGGCGTCTATGTGGGCCACCGAGTTCCGCTGATATTTAGTTCTTTTTACCCGCTCCTGGGTCCTTATGTTTTGGGCATGGGACACCGCCACTTCGATGATGACTACCTCCGGGGGGTTGTTGAGGATAATATGGATGTCCGGCCTATTGTGGTGTAGTTTTGTCTCCGTGTATACTTTCATCCCTCCCCTCAGCCTTATCTCTCTCCCTTTCCAGATACGAATACGAATACCATCTTCACATGGTCCGTGAATCATATTTTGCAATACAATTTGATGTAAAGTAGGTTGGTCTATCGGATTCGGAATTTCCGCAGATATTGTATATCTATCTACGACTTCGGGAGTGGTAATTTTGTAATTGCCTTTCAAAGTTACGAGTAAATGCATGTGCGGCAATCCTCTTTTTTGGAATTCGATGACGTACACATAAGCTGCTACTTCACCAAAGTATTTTTGTCGCACGATAAGATCTAACAAACAATCTTTTTTTATATTAAAAACTCGTGCGCATATATCTGGCCTATCCGCAGGTGTCTGATGCGGTAATAAATTTTCTTAAATCTCTCGCCAATTCGGGTTACACGTCATTGTCAAGAAGAGATCAGACTTTCCAAATCTACGCACGATACCCATCGCGTCTTGATAATGCTGCATCATATTTCTGGGTGACCCGACAAATGTCGAAGGTAAAATTACCATTTTGCCTATCCGAGCATTTCCTTGGTTTGCAGCGTTTTGTAGGTGGTCAATCAAACCGTGATACGTTTCTGTTCGTAACTGATTTTGGTTCGCTTTCAAGAACTCTATTCTATCCTTTTCTATTTTAACATAGCTGTCTACAAGCCATTGTTGGAATAACCGACGGCCCAATACGTTGGAATTGAAACCATCGTCTCTGATAGCTATTCTGTACTTAACATAGGCTGCTCTGCTGATGCGTTTTTCTTTATTCGACATCGTCAAATTTCGATGCCATCCCCGGGTTCCGAATGGATGAAACAACGGATATATCCAGGGTTCGACGTTAGGATCCATGCTACTGACGGTTTGTAATTCCTTGGTGATTTTGTTCCGCACAGTCACGTAAGATTCCGGAATTTCACTATCCGCTGTTGTAGAAAAAACCGCGGCGACTTCGTTGACTCTTTGAAAGTTGAATCGGCGATGATTCATACCTGGTTTTAACGTGAACAAAAGCTGCAAGTTTGGTAAACTTTCACCGGATTCAAATGCTTGCTCTTGTTGAAGTCGCAATTCCTCGCCCATCATCCGGTACGATTTTGCAAATACGTTGTTTTCGCGCATAAAACGATCTATAATCAATATAATTCCCCGATCCAAATTAGAATTTTGATTCAGGCGACAATCAACTGCTTCATTTGAATCAATAATGAAAAGTTGACCATAACTTGGAGACTCGCCGAAGACCGGACACAGTGTGGTATTGACCTGGGATTATATTTGTCCTTGGATTTTGAAGCAATATGGTCCAGGTCTTCTTTGATTAAAATTCACAAGATTGGTGTTGAAAGACGCAAAAGCAAAAGAACTATTATAACTTCTAATATTTTTGAAAAAAATGATCGGATTTCGCATGTGTTCCGTTGAAGAGAGATATAAGCTCATTCGAAGAAATAGGCATTGATTCTAAATATACAGCACCATGACTACAGCAGTCGTTGAAAGAATTGCCGTTATTATTAATTTTTTCCGCTGTGAAATGCTTTGCGTGGCAATGCGTATACGCATGTGACATAAGGCCGATATAATTTTCCTCAGCCTCTACTACATGGTTCAAAACACACGTATCAATGTCAGGATATTGCCGTCTACGTGCTCGGCAACATCACTGACGTTCAATGGCATCCATCGGTCGCGCAATTAGAGTTATCTGACCTGTATATCCATACACTATAGTACGAGAGCCAGTTACCAAAAATTTTGTATCATAGCAAAAAGTCCGCAACCATATAAAATCTGTAGTTTGGATGACTCTGAACCCGAAAACCCGATTTTCAGACATTTTGTGCCTTGCGTCTGCCATGAGCGGATTTTCACAAATGCAAAAAAAACCACCCGGTATCATAGCAAAACGTCTGATCTACGGAATGTAGTTAGATGATAGCCCTGAGATACCGTAAACACGATTTTCAGACAAAAATACCCTTGCGCCTGCCCAGGAAACCATTTCCAAAAAAAAAAATGATACACCAAAAACCGTATCATAGCAAAATGTCTGAAAATCATGTTTATACGTAAATTTGGGTCAGTTGATGCTACAAATTCGATTTTCAGACAAAAATCTCCTTGCGTAAATTTTTTAAAGCATTTCAAAAATACAAAAAAAAATTGCCGATCGGTATCATCGCAAAACGTCTGAAAACGGTTCGACATGATAAAATCCATGTCCCAGATGTAGAATTAACCGATATCAGATAAATTAAGTGTTGCACGGGCTCTATTAGACAAGTTTTCGGAAAAAAAATCGTATTTTTCCGTAGTAAGCGGTTGCATATGAGTAGGCAGCCGAAAAAGTAGGTGAACTTCGGGATTTTTTGTCTCGAAAACTATTTACTCAATTCAATTCTAGTTTGGCTCATTCGAAAGAGTGTACATTCAAGTACACCTTTCTTTTTCTTAAAATATAGAGTATAACGCAAAAGTTGTCGTAGGATTTTTTATTTAATATTTTTTTTCATGAAATGGCAACTTTCTTAACATTTTCATAGCAATTTTTACCCCAAAATTTAACGTTTTTGTTTGATACAAAAAAAAAAAAAAAATAGTAGTCTTAAAAACAAAATCTCACGACAACTTTTTCGTAATGTATGGAATTTAAAAAAAAAAATGGATTTTGAAAAATTTCTACTCATCTGTAACCCCTTATCCAAGCCCGTGGGACTGAACTCAAAGGAGGTTTGTAATCAAATTTTACAAAATAAAACACTGTGAAACACTGATGAAGTACGGGTGAAAAATATTTATTGAAAATTCAGTCGATGTCGGCACGTATAGGCACACGAGCGTACCAAGCGGAGGGGCATTTGCCGGGCGCCCCGAGAAGTTCTACTCGTTTTCAACGTTATGCGCAAGACACAAAATGTCTGAAAACGGTATTTTCGTAATTTCGGTAATCATACAAAAGATTTGAAACCAATTTTGGCCGTTTTGCTATGATACAGGGTGGCTTTTTTTTCTTACATTTTTGAAAATTCGCTCAGGCTAAACGCAAGGCACAAAATGTCTGGAAATTGGGTTTTTAGTAATCGAATAACAAAAACTACGTATATTTTCGAAATCAGACATTTTGCGATGATACAGTGTGGCTTTTTTTTTTGCACAGCAGAAATCACTTCCGCAGCTGTGCAAGGGTTCTGGAGTCTACTACTCGCTAGACGGGTTCAGAGTCATCTAAACTAGTAATTCTATATGGTTTCATCCTTTTTGCTATGATATATGATTTTGGTAACTGGCTCTCGTACTACTACGGCATTATTATTCTCAACGATCACGCTCGTAGACGCAGCACGCCGCTGACGCTGAAATTCTGCGTTCCTCTCGCGTCTCAAACGTTGAAATTCAACTTCTTCGTCGGGGGCGCGTATCATTCTCCGTCGGGGCATGACCTAGACAAAACTCAACGCACCTCGACGAAACCCGAAAAAATAACTCAACAAAACTAATACGATAACCAAACGCTGCTCCAAGTTGTGAACGTTTAAAGTCTGCACAATCCAACCGTTTTTCTGAGTTCTGTGGCTCGACGAAACCCAAAAAAATAACTCAACAAAACTAATACGAAAACCAAACGCTGCTCCAAGTTGTGAACGTTTAAAGTCTGCACAATCCAACCGTTTTTCTGAGTTCTGTGGGATCACAATTTATGCCAGATATCTGACAGGTGACAGTTGGTGACAGATCTGACTGATGACAGTTCACAGCTCACTTCAGAGTGATTCTGAACCATGAACAGAGCCGCACAACTCATTTGAGCCAATCAGGATGGGTCTTAAGCGACAACAATGGGTTCGAGATAATCGTGACACCTACTTTTTAGGTGGGGATATGCAAAGTCTCATAAAAGATTGAAAAAATGTATAAAAAATAAATTGGAAGAAAAAATGTACGGAGATGCGGACCGTGAACGCCGACGGGCGTTCGGTGCGTATGTGCTGACGTCACCCATAAGATTTTGCTGGGTAACGTCAGCACGTACGCGTGGAACGCTCGTCGATTTTGTCCCATTGTGGACTCAGCATGAGATGTTGCTGGGTGACGTCAGCACGTACACGTCGAACGCGACGTGCTGGTACCCCATTGTGGACTCACCATAACGTGCGAGCCGAAACCGGTCCCACTCCGCTCGAAAATCTCAAATTTTCAAATCGCGATATCTCAGCAACCAAGACCTACTCGATCAAAAATAAAAAACGACGTCAATTCGGAGGTCTTAAACTTTCACTACGTGGAACGCGACCCGATCCGCGACATCAAAGGTCCCTATTCTCCATGTAAGCCAGCCCCAGTATGACGCAGTCACCTGCCCGCTCCTGCATTCAGGTTTTATATTATTCGAGTGATACCGTTGCCCTCTCTACCTCTATACAGTATGTCGAGAGTCCTTGTGAGTTGAAAAAACTTTCTCGTCGGTGAAGATTACTACTCTCCAGTCTTCGGCGGTCATCGAAGGTATTCGCGTTCGAAATTGTTGCGTTCCAGTCTATAGTTGTCGGTGAAATGAATTTTTTTCCGCAGTGACATAGTTAATTAGGCCTCCGTCGTTCAGACATCTACGAATGGTGCAATGGGATACCGTGAAATCCATGTCTGCGTGAACTTTGCCAATTCGCTGAAAAGAATCTCGTCTAATATGTGCAATAGGCCTAATGTGCAACCATAGCTCGATCTTGTTCTGGTGTTGTTTTTCTATAACCGGTGTTGTTTATTCGTCTATCTCGTAGGTGCGATACCATTGGCCCGAAACTTGGCTGCAATATAGATACAATTTCTTTTCATATACAGTAGAACCAGGGAGGGCAAGTTGGAAATTTTCGTTGCACAAGGCCCCCGGGTCGATGCACATAATTGGATCGGTCAGTTAAGCTTGTTACCTGGGTCGGGAAAAGGTCTGTTAATTCTATAATGACGAACAATAGTACATTTGAGTCAGGATATTTATTGCGATATATTTATGTGGCTCTGGAAAGAGCCGATTGTTTTTGGCGTTAAAAAGGGACATTTTTTAAATCCAAGAACTAATTCAGTGCGATGATTGCCCGTGGGCCTGTTCTGTAAGTTTCTTCGAATATGGCGAAATTGACTCGAATTCAAGATATTACTCACAGGTGCAAGTGCAGCTGCATATTTCTGAAAATTTATTCATTTTTAAGAAGTTTTTCAATAGCTTTTGATCGTAGCCCGGAATCGAAGAAGTATTTTCATAGCCTTTAAATCCGTAGCTATCGAAGTTATGCAACAAAGAAAAATATTCGTAAGCAGGTATTGAATTCCAAGAAGCTATTGTTCTAAGCGGCCCAGGCGCGCTCCAGGTAGTCCCGGGCCGCCGAGTCCTAATCCCTTTTCATTGGCTGGGTAATAGGATTGGATGCACAAGCCTACCTGGCCGATGCAAAATGTGCAATGGTTGCACAGGTTGCCCTCCCAGGGAGGGCAAGTTGGAAATTTTCGTTGCACAAGGCCCCCGGGTCGATGCACATAATTGGATCGGTCAGTTAAGCTTGTTACCTGGGTCGGGAAAAGGTCTGTTAATTCTATAATGACGAACAATAGTACATTTGACTCAGGATATTTATTGCGATATATTTATGTGGCTCTGGAAAGAGCCGATTGTTTTTGGCGTTAAAAAGGGACATTTTTTATAGTTTGTTTTGTAATAGTGTTCAAAATCCCCCAAGAATTTCAAAATTTTGATTCGAAGCCAATAGACCCAGGGAGGGCAACCTGTGCAACCATTGCACATTTTGCATCGGCCAGGTAGGCTTGTGCATCCAATCCTATTACCCAGCCAATGAAAAGGGATTAGGACTCGGCGGCCCGGGACTACCTGGAGCGCGCCTGGGCCGCTTAGAACAATAGCTTCTTGGAATTCAATACCTGCTTACGAATATTTTTCTTTGTTGCATAACTTCGATAGCTACGGATTTAAAGGCTATGAAAATACTTCTTCGATTCCGGGCTACGATCAAAAGCTATTGAAAAACTTCTTAAAAATGAACAAATTTTCAGAAATATGCAGCTGCACTTGCACCTGTGAGTAATATCTTGAATTCGAGTCAATTTCGCCATATTCGAAGAAACTTACAGAACAGGCCCACGGGCAATCATCGCACTGAATTAGTTCTTGGATTTAAAAAATGTCCCTTTTTAACGCCAAAAACAATCGGCTCTTTCCAGAGCCACATAAATATATCGCAATAAATATCCTGACTCAAATGTACTATTGTTCGTCATTATAGAATTAACAGACCTTTTCCCGACCCAGGTAACAAGCTTAACTGACCGATCCAATTATGTGCATCGACCCGGGGGCCTTGTGCAACGAAAATTTCCAACTTGCCCTCCCTGGGTATAGAGGTATCTATGCGTTCATCGCATATCGCTCTCGTGCGTTCAGTGCACAGCTCTCGTGCGATCAGCGCATAGCTCTCATTCGATAATCGCATCGGTGTTTGCCTTTTTCGCATGAGACACTTTCATACTAAAATCGCAAAGTTATTATGCGATAATGGCAATTTTCTCATACCTTCTTCGCATGGAACACTCTCATGCGAAAATAGCAACAACGTCCCATACGATATTCGCAACAGAGTTCTTTCCGTGTAGTTTTTAAGAAATATTTTTATGGTTTTTAATGCGAATCTAAAACTAGCTAAGTTATTACAATTACACAACGAAATGTTTATATCTGACCAGGTAAATTATTCTAAGAACCCATTGTTCTATGCGACCCCCCCTTCAGTCCAGGTAGTCCCGGGTGGTCAGGTATTAATCCTTTCTAAGTGAACGGGTAATAAGCTTGGGAGCGCACGTATACCTGGCGGGAGTGAATTTGGCTCTGGGAGTCCCTGTTGGACACCCTGGCGCTATAGTATTAATAACTATTCTTCTTTTGACTTTCTGCTAATTTATGATTCCCTATTGTACGACTCGACTGCTGCTATGTTTTCCGATGATGTATGGAAATAAATAAATATTATTATTATTATTATTATTATTATTATTATTATCATTTATTATTCAACCTTATCTTAGAAACGTGAAATAAATGTTAATTTCCGAAAAATAATCTAAATGGATTATTTATTATTCACGTATGTGGTGTTTCCGACCGAATCATATCGAAACTCTTGTGTTTGTATAGTATATTTGATTGATTGAACGAATTTACCTAAGTGAATTTCAATCAGAATTGTATGGAGTGCCTCTTCCTGAAGATTAACTGTAGTACCCCCACTTTCAAAGCCATGGCATTGATCGTGATTTCATTACTTCAAATCATTGTCGTATTTGCATTGGGGAATCTATATTGTTATAGAAAGGGAATTTCAATGGGTGGGCCTTGAGGTTCCAGAATATCGACCATCTCTTCAGTGCGCAATCATATTGTTTAATTGATTATTTGCTTAGGGATGAGATCACGATTTCCATTGATTCTGCAGTAACTTGTATTAACCGGAGTCCTTTCCGAAAAGCGTTGCAGCAACCAGGATAAGGTTCGTCCAGAGAGGATGCGGTTCTCGATTTGAAGAAATCAATAAATTATTGTCCGGTTTAAAATAGATCGGCTCTGATACAAGCATGGCACGGAAAAGAGGAAACCAGGGTTGCGATGGCCACTTTGGGATCACGGATATACCGCGAGCTACCTCACTTTCAATTTTTTGTACGACTTTCAGGATGATTATGAAAGGAGGAAATGCATAAAAGAAGAGTTTATCCCAAGGTATTGTTACGAAGACACCCTTTACCCTCGACCCACTCGTTTTTTACATATGAAATAAGTGAAGTGCTGGTTGCTGCGTTCACCAGGATCTTCTTTTGTGAAACAGACAGTCTTTTACCAGACTTTGAACGGTCTCCATCGCTTTATCTTTGCTTAATAAACTCCGCTTTTTCACATATTCCTCTCGATTTTCTTGGCCTCTTTACTGGCGGACCCTAGCGGTAACGGCCAAACTGTCAGAAGTGGGATATTCCAGTACTGAGGTTGGGACAGTTTGTGGAATTTTGAGAAGGACAGCAGTTACAAAAATAACGGAAGCATCTTGAGAGCATTCTGTGAGTTACGAGATCTACGATATTACGCGAAAATTCATCGCAAGAAAAATGGTGCGAACGCAAAGTGAGGTTAACACCTCGAGAAAGGACGTCACGGATATCCCCACGATTACGCCAGATGCTCGACAGTCATCTTCGGATCTATTGACACTGTCACCCACATTCAAGTTGAATCAACTACTTTTTAAGAATCGTCTGCAGCAACAGCAGATCCTGCAACAACTTTGCGAAGCACGCGAACAACGTCGGCGAGAGCACGGACAACTCCTTCAGCAGGATGAAAATTACCGCCAGGGGATGCTTCAATTTATTCGGAGGCTAGGACCGCGGTTCTAGAAACTTCGACGCTGTCCCCCTCCGATGCCCCGAACTTCACTTCTCCGGCCAAAACAGGTACCCAAAGTGGTACCAAGGTCAGTGTTCATTGAAGAGGGTATGAAGATTCATCCACTTTTGAGTAATACAGAGCATTCTGGGACAGTGCTCACAACAGCCTACTTTGGTGACTCTACCAATCGATAACTTTCCCTCGGTGAATAAAGTACCCGGCAGTGATAGGCCAGTCAACCTACCAATCAACCCATTAAGTTTTCAACAGCGAACTGCCAAACAACACGTAGAGCACTTACAGACTGCAATTTCCGATCAAGATTCAGGAACTCGAAAATTGAGCCCATTCATTCCAAACTTGTCAATCACTTATTCAGTAGATCGCATAGAACTGCGCGCGAGAAATTCAGAGATCGTAAAGTTGAACACTTACGATGGTTTCAACTTCATAGGTTATTTTTGAGCGTCAATATAAGCTTGTAGTCCGTGTGAATAATTAGGATTCCTTCGAGAAGCCCGCGATACTGACAAATTTACTCAGAGGACCAGCCTTGGATGTCTTGGGTTCATTGACAGATTGCGATGCCGAGGATGACAAAAAGATTTGTGCAGCGTTACGACTCAGATTTGGCGAGGAATACTTGTCTAAAGTGTATTTTACTCGATTCGAATGAAGATGCCAGGGCCACGATGAGCACCTTGCTGCCCTTGTACAGGATCTCGAACGACTTATCCGACTCGCTTTCCCTGACTGCCAAGCAGATGGTGAAAGTTTAGACCAACTAAGTTGTTCGAGGTTCGTGAATGCCATCACAGATCCAACTGAGAGACACTTGTTAAAAATGGACAGTCCCTCTTCCCTTCGAGAAGCGATCGCCAAAGGATTGGGAATAGCGGCTTCATACCGGGAAGATTCCAACTCGATTTGACAAATTAGAGAAGGACAATTGTGTAATCAATTGAAAGAAAATACTGCTCATAAACAGTGTCATTCAGGAAGCTGCACTGCCTTCACTTCGTTCGACAGTGAACAAATGCGTAGGTTCTCCAAGACCTGGTTATTCTGTGGAAAGAGGGGGCACGATGCTCGCCATTGCTTCAAACGCAAAAAGAAATTAGAGAATCCAAGAATTGACGAAAAAAAAAAATAAATAAATGAGACTGTCTGGTGAGAAACGTCTGAGACGGTGGTCGTTGAAACATTATTTTCAGAGTTAATTTTGCTTTCGAACTTCACGCTACACGAGCAACTTGTGTTCTTTGAGTTTTATTCCAATTCTCAGGACAGCCGGACAGAGCATCACTGAGACAAAGTACATTATTGACAGTGCCGGATCTAGGCACTAGGCTGAGTAATGTAATGTGCTTTATTTTTATGCCGGAGTAGGCGGCATCCTACAGGCCCCCACCATTTGAGGGCCCCCACCAACTTCAACCCATATTCACTGACCGACCAAGTTTGTAAAATTGAGGAAAATTGTTTTTTGAAGTTTGAAAAACAGTTATGCAGCAAACGCGAAAGCGTTACGAATGTTTTAAATGTTCAGTCAGATAAATCTTTATTTCGAAGATTGTAAATTCAAAGTATTTAAAAAATCAGTCACGGACGAGTAGTCTGTTTTATCGATGGGCAATTCCATATCAAGTGATCAAGGCTTTTGAGACAAATTTTTCTGATCTTGACATCCGCGTCAATCTAAAAGAAAGTAGTTGACGATGAAAAAAAAATACTTGCCACCGCTTTTCTTTTTATTCTCAATATTTTCGAAGTTATGCAACCTCTTCGTTTTGGCGCATTTTTTTTTTTTACGAATCATAACTCCGGCTACGTTGGTCATAGGGAGATCAACTTGGGCTCATTTTCTTTGCAAAAGAATATAGTTTTTAGAAAAAAAATAGGGCATTGGGATTTTCGATCGCTCAACATAAAATTGTCTCCCTTTCCCGAAACAATTAGAGATTGCGGAAAAACACATGTTTTGTTAATAATCTGAAAAAAATCACAAACGTAGATATATGTATCCTCTCAGTGCTGTATAATTTTCAGAGTGGGGGAGCCAGGCGTTATTTTTTTATGACCTAAAATGTGTATTACGTTGATAAGTACCTTTTATCGTGTAATATTTTCGGCAGACTACTTAAGTATTTAGAATTCAAGAATCGGTTTTTCGGTTCAAATAACATCTTTAATCATGTATTTTGGGCCAAATTATGTTGCTTCAACTTCAAGTTTAATAATTATTTCAACTAAAATTGAAAATTCTGCAACTATAGGTCCAACGAATACTCATAACCCACGTAAGTCTTTTCTATTTCCGACGAATTTTTGTAACACAAAATATAATCTCTTAAATGGATTATGAGTATTCGTTGGACCTATAGTTGCAGAATTTTCAATGTTAGTTGCAATAATTATTAAACTTGAAGTTGAAGCAACAAAATTTGGCCCAAAATACATCATTAAAGATATTATTTGAACCGAAAAACCCATTCTTGAATTCTAAATACTTAAGTAGTCTGTCGAAAATATGACACGATAAAAGCTACTTATCAACATAATACACATTTTAGGCCATAAAAGAAACGCCTGGCTCTCCCAATTTGAAAATTACACAGCACTGAGAGGATAAATATATCTACGTCTGTGATTTTTTTCAGATTAAAAGAAAAACGCATTTTTCCGCAATCTCTGATTGTTCCGGGAAATGGAGACAATTTTATGTTGAGCGATCGGAAATCCCAATGCCCTATTTTTTCCTCAAAACTATATTCTTTTGCGAAGAAAATGAGTCCAAGCTGATTTCCCTATCACCAACGTAGCCGGAGTTATGATTTTTGGAAAAAAAGGAAAATGCGCTAAAACGAAGAAGTTGCATAACTTCGAAAATATCCTTTCAGTAAAAAGTTCGTCATTATTACATATTTACTCAAAAATTAAATACCGATAGTGGTCTAAATGGTCTTTACTTCCCTAACTGGGCCTCCACCACCTGTCCGCCTACAGGCCCCCACACCCTTTAATCCGGTACTGATTATTGAGATGAAGCAAACGTGCATTTCGACATCTGTAAGTGGAAGATTCGGGTCTTCGGTGGCAGAAGGTTCTTCGCCGCTTTTAGGAATAAGATGAGAGCTTTCCTACCTAACACCCATTTTCTCTTTCGAGACGTTCGGATTTTGCCTCACATCGGGCTGTCTTTCAGGGTGTATGATGGTCTTCTGCTGGGCGAGACGTTTCCTCAACTCGGACCGTCAGCATCACGTTCCGAACCCCCCTTCCCGCTCCTGTAATCTTACTTACGCTTGCCAGCATTTCGCCTGCCGACGCAGTCCTTCACATCACAACGCTACGCTGCGTTTCAGTTGACAACCATCTTGTGACCCTGACACATTGGGACTATTCTCATTTTTTCAGTTTGAACTTCTCAGTTTCTACTTTCGTCAATATGTAGAGTCACATTCGGGTGCTCGGCCACTTTCTCGAAGTTTTCTATGGTTTTTATACGAGAGCAAAGGCAAATGCCGAGTGGATTTTGAGGGAGTCTTTGGATGCACGGTCATAGACGCGACTTCTTCTACAGAGCACCTTACATGCCTTAGGAGCCGATCTCCCCACACAACACTTATTACACTGTTCGCTATACTGACACGAAATGACACTACAGAGATTTTTGACGATTCGGGTCGACTCTTTTTGCGAGGAAGGAAGGGGGGGGGGTGGTAGTGTTACGAAGACACCCTTCAGCCTCGACCCACTCGTGGTTTACATATGAAGTGCTGGTTGCTACGTCAACAAGCATCTTCTTTTGTAAAACAGTAAGTCTTTGACCAGACTTTGAACGGTCCCCATTGCTTAATAAACTCCTCTTTTTCACATACTCTTCTTGATTTTCTTGGCCTCTTTACTGGCGGACCCTGGTGGTGATGGCCGAACGTTACAATATATTGTGTAACAATAAGGCAAACTCGGTCTTTTCATGCCGAGCATAAGTTTGCAATACAAGTTGTAGACGAGGATTGCAAATACGTGAGGCCAAAAGACCGTTGCCTCCTCGTTGCACACTATACTTCATATAACACAAGAGTACGATCGACGCGTTTTGAGCTTAGGTGGAACCGTCGAAGAATCTGACATTTGACTGCGAATGCGCACGCGTGAACTCGCGTTGAGTACGATAACCACCACTTTTCATTCCTAGGACATGCACTTTTTAAGTCCTACGAGTCAAAGTCATGCTTTTTTGTACTGCGCGCGCGCGCTTATGCAGCTAACTCCCACTGTCTTGGAAACGGCCACTTTCTGTCCCGAAAACTGTCATTGAAAAACGCGTGAATCATACTTGTGATACGAGTCCGAGAAAGCGGAGATTTGAAGAAGGTTATGAGTGCAGTCAACTTCAAAACTTTCGGCTTATCTTCGTACGTGTGTCAAAGTACCCCATTCGTGGCTCTGAAACGTGCTGACCGCAATCCCCTGCTAAAAATTCCCGAGAGGACCAGTCAGGACCTTGTTCCAAATTACGACGTGGGGAATGGACCTATGTGGACCCATGAGGTCCTGACTTGGGAATTTTTAGTAGGGCTCTTTTTCACTTCAGAGAAGTGAATTCCCGGGTCAGGACCACATGGGTCCAGTCCACATAGGTCCACATAGGTCCATTCCCCACGTCGTAATTTGGAACAAGGTCCTGACTGGTCGTCTCGGGAATTTTTAGCAGGGTCCCGACATGACAGCTGGCTCGACTTCGATCTGATTCTCTGCCGCCAGACGGCGCGTCGGAGGCGCGGCAGAAAGTTACTAGAGTGTTATCAATACGTGTATAATAGGAACTATAATGTTATAAATACGTGTATGTAATGCGTGCAACCCTTATGTAAAAGACCACTTCTAGCACGTTTCATAGGCTCAAAATGGGGGACATTCAATGCATGTATTACAAAAAAGTATTTTTTACCCTACCCGACGAGATGTTTTATTATCTTCTAATGGTTACGAATTCCACATAATGAATTATATATTTGTATGCAAATACATATTTTTTTTTGTATCTTTTTTTAGTACATCTCTATACAAGTGTGAAAGGTTTGTTTTGGCACGAATGGGAGGGTCGGCAACTCGCTCCACTCGGACGACAATCTTACGAGTTAAAGAACAACTTTCGTACATGTATGGAACAAAATTTCATATCGCACACGCACGTAAGGTCACTATCTCCGCAGGGAGTTGAATGAAAAACTTCATGAGCTCAATCAAATGAATTTCGTCAAATTATATAAAATCATATAAAATTGGATGACGTCATATAATATAATGTGCATTATCCATTCACTTTCATATAATTTCATCAGGTCAAATTCAATAGCATATTATTTAACAAGGGAGTAAAATGTTAAACCTGTGTGTGCTTAAAAAGCAAGAGGGTTGGCGCGGCAGAGCCCTCCTGATTTTTAACATACAATGGTTTTACATTCAACTCCCGTGTTGCATACGATATTTTTCGTTGCACGTGGGCATAAATTCGATTTTAGAAAACCTCCCACGGTCGTAAAATTGCATTTTACACCCATTGCAACGAAAAATATAATTCTATCGAATTTGATCTTATCGTATGAAGCCTTTTTCTTTCGGGCGAATCTTCAAATTTTGTCAAAATCATGTATACTGCGTGTTCCCAGTGAATCCGATGTGTCCCGAGAACCCCTACAATCTGCCTGGACCGATGCTTACACACATGGTGTTCCTTGTGAAGATTTTTTGGACTGATAAGATTCAGCCGGGACATAGTCGTTTTTATTCATAATATTTTAAGGAAATTGATCGGTTTTATCCTCACCCGTATACGTTCCTGCTTAGAATATTGGGATGAGATCTGATGAAAGATCTCAGATGAATTCTAATGTGAGCCTATTACGAGATCTCATATTGACACAACTGAGATCTTACCTCAGACTCTTGTCACGAAATTGAACTGAGACGAGCTTCTGAGATCTCATGTGCGATCCTACAACGGATCTCATATCGGTTCTCATTTGAGATCCGATTTTGAATTAGGATTTAGGTTGAAGATAGAAATATTCTTGGGCAATTCAAAGGAGTTTTTTTGTTTACTGAAAAACAACCCTACTGAAAAAGATATTGTAAAATGTTACACGAAAAATTATATAATAAATTACATAAAGTTATGATTGGATTCATGATATGAATTATCATGTAAATTAAGAATGTTGTAGATTATTATGTACTTTATCACACGATCCTTGTTCTAACCATTACGTTGTACAAATCGATCGCTCCTAATTGTAAGAATAAAACCTTAGCTCGCGAAGCTCGCTTATATCGCCGTACCTCAGATCGACCGCTCCTAAGAATAAAACCCCAGCTCGCGGAGCTCGCTAATATCGCCCTACCTCAAATGTAGCGTTTATAAGACCGCAGCTCGCGCTCCCGCTTATAAAGCCTCAGTTCGCCATTCGCCCATGTAAAACTATAGGCGAAACGGCGAACTGAGGCTTTATAAGCGGCAGCGCGAGCTGCGGTCTTATAAACGCTACATCTGAGGTACGGCGACATAAGCGAGTTCCGCGAGCTAGGGTTTTTCTTAGGAGCGGTCGAAATACACATAATTTATTATCTAATTTATTGTGTGATGTTTTACATGAGTTTTAGCTTCACGAGTTCCAACATATTTGAAGAAACTGGAATGAACCTATATGAACTTTTGGTTATGAACCTAAAACTTGGTTACATTACTATGAAGTGCAGCTCAAGCGGTAGCATTACTGCTTGCAAACTCGAAGGACGGCGGTTCGATCCTGACTCGGGTGTCCTTTTTTTTCTATAATAAAATCTGATCCAAACAGCTTACGATAAATCAGGTAATAAATTATGTGTAATTGTATAACATAATGGTTAGAACAAAAAGCATATGATAAACTACATAATAATTCGTATCATGAATCCAATCATAACTTTATACAATTTATCATGTAATTCATTATGTACTTTTTCATGTAATATTTTACAGGATCTTTTTCAGTAGGTAATACATAACGAGTGTTAAGCCAACAAATTTTATTCGTCGCATTCAGGATTATAGTAATAGTCTGGCCTATATTAGTAGGTCTTATTCGGTACATAGAAGAATTGTTTTAGTATGATACTTATGGTGTGCACTGTCTACGTCCAAATACCAGTTGCATTCGGGATACTGTTCCAGCGAATCTGTAAATTAATCGGAAATAGTTGATTATTAGATTACACACTTTTCCTGATATTTTTGGACTTTGAAGAGCGAATCTTAATATTAATGATTGCCCTGCAAGTGAGCCACGAGGCGAGTTGAGATTTAATTATGTTGAAGTAATGCTACTTCGTCTAGGGTTTCTTATAATTAATTAATATGAAATAAAATCATTAGGAGATTATCATTCGTCGACGGGGAATCGGTCGTTTTTACAGAGACTGACATTTTTTGGTGCCTTTCTAACGTCTATAGCGACATCAAAATACATAACGGCTTGAACGAACGTCAGGCGTGGCGTGAGGTGAGGTATCGATCGTGATCGAAACGTCTGACACCATAACCTCATTTCCTTCCTGACCATCGGACTGTCAATACCTCGCTCGCTTTAGACGTTAGGGAGTCACCAAAAATTGTAATTCTCTGTAAAAATGGTCGATTCCTCATCGACGAATGATAATCTCCAACTCAACAATCTCTGTCGACGATGTCTCGATATTAATTGATCATAAGAAACCCTAGACGAAGTTGCATTACCTCAACATAACCTCAACTCGCCACGTGGCTCACTTGCAGGTCGATCATCAACATTAAGGTGTAACGCAAGCTGTTTCCGAGTGCGTCTCTCTCGCTTTCGCGGTGGGGCCTATGGCGCTATCTCTCTCGCACTCACGCATCTTTCATTTCCTCTTAACATTCGCTCTTCAAAGTCCAAAAATATCAGGTGAAGTGTGTAAATTAATAATCAACTATTTCCGATTATTTTGCAGATTCGCTGGAACAGTATCCTGAATGCAACCGGTATTTGGGCGTAGACAGGGCACACCATGAACATGATATTAAAATAGCTTTCCGATATACCGAATAATATAGGACGGACTATAACTATAATTCTGAATGTGACGAATAAAATTTGTTGGCTTAACACTCGTTATGTATTGTTTTTCTTCGAACAAAAAAAACAAAACAATTTTTAAATTGCCGAAGAATGTTTTCATCTTCAACCTGAATCCTAATTCGAAATCGGATCCCAAATGAGATCCGATATGAGATCCGTGGCAGGATGGCACATGAGAATTCAGAACCTCGTCTCAGTTCAATTTCGTTACAAAAATCTCAGGTAAGATCTCATTCGTGCCGAAATGAGATCTCGTAATAGGCTCACATTAGAATTCATCTGAGATCTTTTATCAAATATATTTTCAATAGGGGTGATACAATTTCCTAGACAATTCTGTACATGTTACGAGTAAACTTCCGATAATGATGTTCAACTCAAGATCAACTTTTGTCAATTTGTATGTACAATCAGTCTCAGTCTCACCTGGTAGTCCATGTAGTTCCCGTAGCCCATGTGATTACAGGTGCAGGCGCAGGCTTGTATATGCCTTCGCATATCCATTTCGACTTCTTCGCCACAGACTCCTCTGGTCGTCGCTGACATCGTCTCCTTCATACAATTTCCACCTGTGCAGTACATTCTATGATCAGTTTGATCAATGTAACTGCCCCCTGTATCTTCGTACCCTAGACGACTAGGACATCGGGAGTCAGAAGCGTAACCGACTCGAGATTGCGCTCTGATAGAAGGATCGTCGAAGCCGATTCGCGATTGGGGACGATGGAACGTCGAAGGCACATCCTGCAACAGATCATACTACTTCATAACTTTAATTCGATGATCGATGATAATTTATATAAGTTTTTTTTTAGGCGTGTTTCTCCTTCGTAATAAGACTACCTGCTTTTCTCTCAGGTCACGATGGAAACAACGTCGAGTTTCAACTTTTTGACCTGAGGCGATGATGTAGCTGTATTTCTATTCATCAAATCAATTATGCTATCATTGAATTACCACTAAAAGCTTCACTACAAGGTCATACCAAGAATGCAGCTGGTCACTACATGATTTACAAAATCTTCCTAAATAATCGGGTCTTCAACGTACAATAATCTTCATTGGGCTCGCCACTTTCATGCTTTGTCTATTATACAGATAGAGGCAATGACTGATGTACATAGTACAAATCCAGTTTTCACCACACCTGCACGGAAAGTACGACTTTCGGCTCGCTGCGTGAACGGGAAGTCGTGCTTTCCGATGCAGGGGGTGGTGAAAAATAGTATACCACCCACGGGAGCGAAAAAGGCCATCCCAAACTGCGTTCTTGCCACCCTCGCCTTCGGCTCGGGTATCAATCTCACTTGCAGTTTGGAATAGCCTACTTTCCATCCCTAGGTGTGTAATAGTATATTATGCACCTAAGGGCGACAAGTTGTTTTTGACGAGTGCGAGGTTGTATCACGAGGCGAAGCCGAGGGATACAATCGCACGAGTCTAAAACAACGTTTGCCCTGTGGTGCATACGATATTAATATAGTATAATTTTATTATTTTATTTAGTATAAAATATCGTATGCACCACAGGGCAAACGTTGTTTTAGACTCGTGCGATTGTATCCCTCGGCTTCGCCTCGTGATACAACCTCGCACTCGTCAAAAACAACTTGTCGCCCCTAGGTGCATAATATACTATTAATACGATGGAGTAGGGAAATGAAGAAGTTATTCATAATGTTTCATGACCTCCTTGCCGTTACAAAATACAGCGATGAATCAAGAACTTAATCAATTCCGACATTCGGATCATATCTATATTATGCTATACGTCTTCATCGCCATATAAAATTTAATCGGAATGAATTGGCATAGGCGTTTAGATGTGTGCGGGTTATAAAGAGAGAGTTATAGGACAGCCTGGACGATACTCTCACATTTGACTACTAAGTCTGACATCAGAATCTGCAAAAATCCTGAGTCCATCAACCTGTTGTCACCTACATCAGACTTTGCAAATTCGGTGATTATCAATAGATTGCATTGATTGTTTAAAAAAAAATTCATGTATATCTGCAGGCATACCATAATGATATCGAATTCATTTCATATTGTAGTTCGTTATCTGATTCATGTGGATTTGGCAAAAAACTAATAAGATCTGATCAGAGCAAATTATATCTCGTTACATCAAATTGTACCTCGTCAGATCTAACACGACCTCAAACTTATTTTTATCTGAATCGATGTAAGAAGATATGAATAGAGATGACCAGATCTCGTTTCGAATTTTAACCCGAACTGTCGAGATCGGATTGGATATAAATGCTTCGTGTGGGAGCATATTTGACGAGATATACCCAATTTCTGATTAGAGCATCTATTATTTCCCGGTTAAGTACAATAATAAGTCGGTCGAAATCCGGTTATGTGTACCAAGTATGGTCGAAATACACAAACTCATCCAGTAAACTAAAATGAACCACAAACGTTGTCTGTGCCTTACGTTTTGCTTGTTTTATAGACATTTTGAATTAGTTCCTACTCTACATATCCGACGGGTCCCAAGGAAACAGACGTAACTGAGCGGGCAGTCTAGAACTGCTGCATTGCACTCTCGGAATATAACAAGCTGAAAATGTATGATCCCCGTCTGGACTTATATCTATCTTTATCTATATCTATCAACTTCCAGAACTGTCAAAGTTTTTTCTGCGACTTTAATTTCTTTTGAAAAAAAAAATTCAAACTAATCAAGGTTGCAAACTGTGAACCTTACTTTGTGAGCCAAGATTATTCAGCTGCGAAACACGAAAGCACTTGTCCTTAGAAGTAGGTACAAAAGAAGAATGGTAAAGGCTTCGTCTGAATAATACATTGGTAGCAGGCCATTCCCGAAGTCTTCAATACCTAGCAAATAGTATTTACGGCCGAAATGAGAAAATACTGACAAGGGGAATCCGTGTACTTCCCCCGACCGATTCGATCCATATTTAGCAGGTGTGTAGGCCGGGACTAGGACTGTAACAGGTGCAAATATCAAGGCACGCCTCTCAACCGTTCTCGAGAAATTCGACATTAAAATTTCTCGAAATATCGCGTTTATATACTTTGCACGTTAGGAAATTTTCAAGCAGCGCGTGGCGCAGCGGCAAGATCTCCGCTTCACAGGCGTGAGGTCGCTGGATCGAATCTCGCTGCGGAAAACTTTTTTTTACTTTTTTTCCCTTTTTTCGTCATTCAATTCTTACGTTGTCCTAAAAAACGATGTATCAAGATTGTGGAAATTATCGATTTTCAATGATTAATTGTAATCGAAAAAAGAATTTGTTCATTCATTATAACACTTGATGAACATTATTCTGTAATTCAGGACAATGCGGGATCGGGAATTTTTTTTTTTTTTATGAGGATATCATAAATGAAGAAAGTATATACGAGAACTTATATGCAAATTCGATATTTTTATTATTCATTGTATATATACTTATATTTATGGAGAAACGCACGAATCAGGATGATACTCGTCATAAAAGCACTTGAAACAATAGTTATTGCGGCATCTAGCGCATGTAATGAAAGCCGGGTTTTTGCATGCGCATGATTTCTTCAATACGATCCTTCGCGGAAGACGTAATAATAAATGAACAAATTCTTTTTTTTTTCGATTACAATTAATCATTGAAAATTGATAATTTCCACAATCGTGATACATTGTCTTTTAGGATAACGTAAGAACTGAATGACAAAAAAAGGGAAAAAAAGTAACAAAAGTTTTCCGCAGTGAGATTCGATCCAGCGACCTCACGCCTGTAAAGCGGAGAGCTTGCCGCTGCGCCACGCGCTCCTTGAAAATTTTCCAACGTGCAAAGTATATAAACGCGACGAAATATTTCGAAAAATTTTAATGTCGAATTTCTCGGGAACGGTTGAGAGGCGTGCCTTGATATTTGCACCTGTTACAGTCCTAGTCCCGGCCTACACACCTGCTAAATATGGATCGAATCGGTCGGGGGAAGTACACGGATTCCCCTTGTGAGCACAATTTGAATGTTGTTCATGAGCTACGAAATAGGGTTGGGAATAACGAATTACCTTTGTAATTGAATGGCCCAGTTATTAAAAATGTAAAGTGTAATTAAACTTCTTTCAATTACACATCACATTCGTAATTAATCTTTCTTCAATCACAAACAACATTTGTAATGAACCTTTTTTCCTTTGCAAATTACATTTGTAATAGGTAATTGAAGAAAGTTCAATTACACATTACATTCGTAATAGGGAATTAAAGAAAGTCTAATTACACATTACATTTGTAATTGTGAATTGAAAAAAGTCCAATTGCACATTACAAATGTAATTCGTAAATTGAAGAAACGTAATGACAATTTTCGCAACCCTGCTACGAAAAAACCTCCAAGACAGTCGAGAAATACTTACAATTTGCTACGGAGACGACTCGTGATTATTTCAATCGACTTCTACCCCGACATACATATCATATCTGACGTGAGCAAATATAGCTGTTCTTTTTCTCGGGAAATCTAATATTTTTTTCATTGTCAGAAAAATTACTTCCACATAGAACCGAAAATTGGTATAATATCGAATAAAAAACAAGCGGGTTTGGGCTGACTATGAGCCAGCCTTCGAACTTCCCGTTATTTATTTTTCGTCACACATGAATGGAAAGGCCTACTTTCGCTCTCTGTCGGTAAGGAGGAAAACGACGCTTTGCCTCTCTAGGTAGGAAAGGCACTGTGGAAAGACTTTCCTCCCTAGGGACGAAAGTCTTCGACTAAGACTTCGACTTCGGGAGAAAGACTTTCCACGCGCCTCCCCGACCTAGCGACGCATATCGTCTCTTCCCCCCTTACCGACACAGAGCTAAATAGGCCTTCCATTCATGTGTGACGAAAAATATCATGTGTATCGCGGGAGGAAGGTCTTGCTTCCTCGGCTCGCCCCTCCCCTCGCCGCTCGGGCAGCAATGCGATACACCTCGTGAGCACACGTCGGCTTGGGCAGCATGCTCCGCGCTCGCAAGCAAAGACCGTCTTTCCTCCCTTGATGCACAATATACTATTGTTCTCAGCTATTTTGAAATTTGTAAATCTGACCTCAGATTCTTGATCAGCGGTTCAAAAAACCTTCGATTACAAATTTCCGTAAGATTTCGAATGTTTTTAGTATTTTTCCCAGCAAATCGGACTCGCCATTTTGAATTTCGCTAATCTGACTTCGGATTCGTGATCAGTGACCCAAAAAACCTACGAGTACCAAGTTTCAACCAAATCTAAAGGTTTTTAGTTTTTTTTGCAGCATATCGAATACGCCAAATGAAAATTTTGCAAAACTGACTTCAGATTCGTGATCAGCGATCAAAAAAAAACCATATAGTACTGAATTTCATTGAAATCCGTTGATTCGTTCTCAAGATATCGTCATTTTTGTTGTGTTTTTTTAGAATTTTGTTATTTGAATAGTTCAAAAAGTACTGTTCCGATTGAAGCCAAAATCTAATCAGTTCTAAGTTGAGAAAAGCCCCGTCGATTGAGCTCAGGTTGATCGAAATCCAACCCCGCGTTCTCGAGATATCACGCGGACAAAAATGTGGTCACGCACACACACACACACACACACACACACACACACACACACTCATTTCTTCTCATTTTTTTTTTTTGGTGCAAAGATATTTTATGACAAAAGTAGTAATTGATAGTTTTATAGTTATAAGAATTTTGAGTACCTAATTTGGGGGAAAATAGAAATTTTTTTTTTTTTTTTTTAATTCGTCGTGCCAAAAACGATGCTTGATTCGAAAAAAAAACCGCAATCAACGATCGTTTTTGGCGTTTTACTCTTCAACCATCAAGAAAATCAAATTTCACCAAGACAAAGTTTCTTTTTGTTTTATTTTTTACTACAAAAAACCATGATTAGAATTTTTTTGATATTTTAGTGCAAAATCAAAAATTGAAAAAAAAAATGTTAGCATTTTCATCCCATGATCGGACTATGACCAAACGATGTGTTTTCGAGTCCCTGATTCTACAAAAAAAATCAGCAATTTTAAAAATGTCCATCTTGATGATAATATTTTAGGTCACCATACGACCTTCAAAAATGTCGGAAAATTTTTAAAAAATTAGAGGCATCATTTTTGACCAAAACGAACCAAAAAATCCATTGGGCATCGAAATCCCAGAGGGTCACGCTCATGAGGGGTCGGTTTGACGTGGAATGCCCCATATATATATCGCTCTATATTATATAAAGATATCGCCGCCGCCGCCGCCGCCGCCGCCGCCGCCGCCGCCGCCGCCGCCGTGTCAAGATTCCCCGTTCCGCCGTTCCCCTGAAAGTGTTCCCCCGTTCCGCCGTTCCCCTGTCCAAAGTGTTCCCCCGTTCCGCCGTTCCCCTGTCCAAAGTGTTCCCCTTTCCGCCTTTCCCCTGTCCAAAGTGTTCCTAAACCTAACCTAACCTAACCTAACCTAGCCTAACCTAACCTAACCCAGAATATTACCCAGAATCCCCCACGAATTCCCCCACCTAACCTAACCTAACCTAATCCCCCAAAGATTACCCAGAATCCCCCACGAACACCCGAAGTCTTCCGGAAAGACCCGAAGTCTTCCGGAAAGACCCGAAGTCTTCCGGAAAGACCCGAAGTCTTCCGAAAAGTCTTCCGGAAAGACCCGAAGTCTTCCGGAAATACCCGAAGTCTTCCGGAAAGATCCGAAGTCTTCCGGAAATACCCGAAGTCTTCCGGAAAGACCCGAAGTCTTCCGGAAATACCCGAAGTCTTCCGGACCCGAGTCTTCCGGAAAGACCCGAAGTCTTCCGGAAAGAACCGAACCGAAATCGTCATAACAGGTCATGTCAGGACGTGTCAGGTCATGACAGGTCATGTCAGGACATGTCAGGTCATAACAGGACATGTCAGGTCACAACAGGACATGTCAGGTCACAACAAGTCATGTCAGGACAGGACTGTTAAAAACGGTAAAAAAAACCACTCACAATTAGTATATGAATCATGGGATCCCAATCTTTCAGTAATCCGTGCAGAAACCTCATGTCAGGCGTAACAGGTCATGTCGGGTTATGTCAGGTCATAACAGGTCATGTCAGGACATGTCAAGTCATGATACAGAAAACTGTTAAAATCTGTAAAAAAACCACTCACACTTAGTATATGAATCATGGGATCCCAATCTCCCAGTAATCCGTGCAGAAACCTTTCGCGCGAAACCACTATAACCGAGATCACACTTTTTCATTCCATACAGAATTTTCAATTTCTTATTTTTGACTTTTTTCACCATGTACAAAATATTACTGAATACAACCCGAATCGGGGGGTTGGCGCGCGAAGCGCGCAGGGGGGTGAAGCCCCCCTAGTATATATATATCGCTGTATACCGCCGCCGCCACCGCCGCCGCCGTGTCAAGATTACCCAGAATCCCTCATGAATTCCCCTCACCTAACCTAACCTAACCTAATCTAACCTAACCTAACCTAACCTAACCCAGAATATTAATAATACCTAGAATCCCCCACGAATTCCCCCCACCTAACCTAACCTAACCTAACCTAACCTAATCCCCCACGAATTCCGGGAAAATCCCAGAGATTACCCAGAATCCCCCACGAATTCCGGGAACTCCCAGATATTACCCAGAATCCCCCACGAATTCCGAGAAAACCCCAGATATTACCCAGAATCCCCTACGAATTCCGGGAAATCCCCGGAATTTTTTTTGAAAAATTATGAATATTTTGATTTAATTTAATCAACCCAAATCGGGGTTTCAATCAGAATAAAGGATATGACAGAATTTCAATCCGAATATTATCGTTTTCACACCACTATAAGTGAGATCACACTTTTTCATTCCATACAGAATTTTCAATTTCTTCTTCTTGACTTTTTTCACCATGTACAAAATATTACTGAATACAACCTGAATTGGGGGGTTGGCGCGCGAAGCGAAGTACCCGAAGAAACACCCGAAGTCTTCCGGAAATACCCGAAGTCTTCCGGAAAAACCCGAAGTCGTCCGGGAAGGATTTCAATCCGAATATTATCATTTCCACACCACTATAACCGAGATCACACTTTTTCATTCCATACAGAATTTTCAATTTCTTCTTCTTGACTTTTTTCACCATGTACAAAATATTACTGAATATAACCTGAATCGGGGGGTTGGCGCGCGAAGCGCCCAGGGGGGCAAAGCCCCCCTAGTATATATATATAGATATATGGAAAATAAATTGAAAAAAAAAATGTGCGGAGACGCGAACCGTGAACCTTCAGCGTTCCAGTCCGTCGTCTTACCGCCTCAGTTACGCCAACTCTTGGTTCCAGTGTGCACGCTCAACGGAGTAGACGCGCGAGCCCCACTCCGCCCGAAAATCTCTAAATTTCAAATCGCGATATCTCAGCAACCGAGGCCTATTCAATCAAAAATCAAAAACCACGTTAATTCGGAGGTCTTAAACTTTCACCACGTGAAACGGGAATCCGATCCGCGACATCGAGGGTCCCTAGTCTCCTTGCCAGACGTCGAACTGAAAATAGTCGGAGGTGATTCTTTGGACCTCGAAATGTGAAGATTTAGTGAAAACTCAACTTTCCATTTTCGGGGTGATTACAATTACTTTTTTCTTTTTTCTCTGAAAACAGAGAAACGGGAAATTAATAACCCGATCGGATGTGATTAGAATATGATGTCTCAAGTTCGTAATTCGCCCCTATCTGATGGTATGGAGTCTCAATATGTGTCTTTGCATCACCTGATCTATGAAATCTCCGGAACACGAACCTGCAGTTGAAAAGTGACTCACGTGTAGTATTTACTTCTTATGGCGAGCATTTCAGACTTAACGTCATTTTCAGTTAAACAGAAATACGTATTTATGCCTATGCGAACTAATAATAGAATAGAATATAAATGCATACAAATTTCTATTACCGGATATCTACTTCAGGAGAAATCTATGGCAGTTAGGGAAAATTGCTGCCTTGTAGGTAAAAACGTGAAGCATTCATATATCCGGTCTCTGGAGCCTCGGTAACCTTAAATCTCATATGCAGCTTTCTGGCCCATCGTAGTCTGGAGGATCAATGAAGAAAGCCTACCCAGAATGGAATTTAAAGCTCGCCACCTGCGAACTAGGTCAAATGGGAAATTCGCCGTAACCCCAGAACTATAAAACTCATTTCACACCCATACGAAACTCGAGAGAGAAGATCAGAGATCTACGGCAGATATTTTTCCAGACTCATAATATTCTCGAAATTCGAAACCATAGAATGACCTGATATAATTTCTTTGAATGGTGTTATGTGATGCATAGGCTGGTAAGGTAGGAATGATACATCCTGATGGGCATTGGGCAGTACTCGTTAGTTGAACTCTGTACTCCTCAGCCTGCGCATGTGTAATTCTTATTCTCATAATAAAGTTATTTCCTTACTATATATGGTGTATATTATTATTCTCATAATAAAGTTATTTCCTTACTATATATGGTGTATATTATAGACCCTAACATATCACCATAATATATATTTTTATTCGTTGCAGTTTATTGTTTACTCTATGTTTGCGTGTTTTCGTTTTATTTACACAGGTGGTGTGGATTCGGCTTGCTTACAGTGCAGGA
>JAEUYN010002237.1:0-22265 GCA_018257835.1 Euura lappo
TCTGGGGTCCAGGTCTATCGCGCCATCGTTCTGGATGTCCAGGTCTACCGCGCCATAGTTTTTGGTCCCCAGGTCTATCGCGCCATAGTTTTTGGTCCCCAGGTCTACCGCGCCATAGTTCTGGATGTCCAGGTCTCAGTACTGGGTGTCCAGGTCTATCCCGCCATAGTTCTGGGGTCCAGGTCTATCGCGCCATCGTTCTGGATGTCCAGGTCTACCGCGCCATAGTTTTTGGTCCCCAGGTCTATCGCGCTATAGTTCTGGATGTCCAGGTCTACCGCGCCATAGTTTTTGGTCCCCAGGTCTATCGCGCCATAGTTCTGGATGTCCAGGTCTATCCCGCCATAGTTCTGGGGTCCAGGTCTATCGCGCCATAGTTCTGGATGTCCAGGTCTGTTCTGGATGTCCAGGTCTTAGTTCTGGATGTCCAGGTCTACCGCGCCATAGTTTTTGGTCCCCAGGTCTATCGCGCCAAACGACTAAAGGGGCTTAACGACTAAAGGGGCTGGGACAGAACCACGGGACAGACAGCTAGACAGAAAGACAAGGTGGGCAGAGCCAGGACAGTAACAGAGAAAGAGATAGGTAGCCAGCCTAACCACCGACATCCCTTGGAAGGGTGCTGCCCCGCGTCCCCACGGGGAGGGGCTCCCGACCAGGGGCGACTGCCATAGCCGGTCCCAAGCCCGGTTGAGAAAAGTAGAGGGGCTTGACCTGACTTGACCTTTACCCCATACCGGCTGTCCAACGCCGGAGAGTTAGACGCAATGCCGAAAGGCAGTTCCTAACTCCCGGGTCGAGGAACTCCAACTCGGCGACAGTTTCGGTCAAAAAAAAAAAAAAAAAAAAGGTCTATCGCGCCATAGTTCTGGATGTCCAGGTCTACCGCGCCATAGTTCTGGATGTCCAGGTCTCAGTACTGGGTGTCCAGGTCTATCCCGCCATAGTTCTGGGGTCCAGGTCTATCGCGCCATCGTTCTGGATGTCCAGGTCTACCGCGCCATAGTTTTTGGTCCCCAGGTCTATCGCGCCATAGTTCTGGATGTCCAGGTCTGTTCTGGATGTCCAGGTCTTAGTTCTGGATGTCCAGGTATACGGCGCCATAGTTCCTGGTGTCCAGGTCTATCGCGCCATAGTTCTGGGTGTCCAGGTCTACCGCGCCAATTTTGGTCTCCAGGTCTATCGCGCCATAGTTCTGGATGTCCAGGTCTATCGCGCCATAGTTCTGGATGTCCAGGTCTACCGCGCCATAGTTCTGGATGTCCAGGTCTATCCCGCCATAGTTCTGGGGTCCAGGTCTATCGCGCCATAGTTCTGGATGTCCAGGTCTACCGCGCCATAGTTTTTGGTCCCCAGGTCTATCGCGCCATAGTTCTGGATGTCCAGGTCTACCGCGCCATAGTTCTGGATGTCCAGGTCTACCGCGCCATAGTTTTTGGTCTCCAGGTCTATCGCGCCATCGTTCTGGGTGTCCAGGTCTACCGCGCCATAGTTTTTGGTCTCCAGGTCTATCGCGCCATAGTTCTGGATGTCCAGGTCTACCGCGCCATAGTTCTGGATGTCCAGGTCTCAGTACTGGGTGTCCAGGTCTATCCCGCCATAGTTCTGGGGTCCAGGTCTATCGCGCCATCGTTCTGGATGTCCAGGTCTGTTCTGGATGTCCGGTCTTAGTTCTGGACAGGTCTACCGCGCCATAGTTTTTGGTCCCCAGGTTTATCGCGCCATAGTTCTGGATGTCCAGGTCACAGTTCTGGGTGTCCGGTCTCAGTTCTGGGTGTCCAGGTCTATCCCGCCATAGTTCTGGGGTCCAGGTCTGTCGCGCCATCGTTCTGGATGTCCAGGTCTCAGTTCTGGGTGTCCAGGTCTATCCCGCGTCTCAGTTCCGGGTGTCCAGGTCTATCGCGCCATAGTTCTGGATGTCCAGGTCTGTTCTGGATGTCCAGGTCTTAGTTCTGGATGTCCAGGTCTACCGCGCCATAGTTTTTGGTCCCCAGGTTTATCGCGCCATAGTTCTGGATGTCCAGGTCACAGTTCTGGGTGTCCGGTCTCAGTTCTGGGTGTCCAGGTCTATCCCGCCATAGTTCTGGGGTCCAGGTCTATCGCGCCATAGTTCTGGATGTCCAGGTCTACCGCGCCATAGTTTTTGGTCCCCAGGTCTATCGCGCCATAGTTCTGGATGTCCAGGTCTCAGTACTGGGTGTCCAGGTCTATCCCGCCATAGTTCTGGATGTCCAGGTCTATCGCGCCATAGTTCTGGATGTCCAGGTCTCAGTACTGGGTGTCCAGGTCTATCCCGCCATAGTTCTGGATGTCCAGGTCTGTTCTGGATGTCCAGGTCTTAGTTCTGGATGTCCAGGTCTACCGCGCCATAGTTCTGGATGTCCAGGTCTCAGTTCTGGGTGTCCAGGTCTATCCCAAGTGCCTGAGTTCCGGGTGCCAGGCCTATCGTGCCATAGTTGATGTCCAGGTCTCAGTTCCTGCGTCCAGGTCTATCGCGCGTTCCCAGTTCCGGGTGTCCAGGTCTATCGCGCCATAATTCTGGATGTCCAGGTTCGTTCTGGATGTCCAGGTCTTAGTTCTGCATGTCCAGGTCTACCGCGCCATAGTTTTTGGTCCCCAGGTTTATCGCGCCATAGTTCTGGATGTCCAGGTCATTGCAGTCTGGGTGTCCGGTCTCAGTTCTAAGTGTCCAGGTCTATCGCGCCATAGTTTTTGGTCTCCAGGTCTATCGCGCCATAGTTCCGGACGTCCAGGTTTACCGCGCCATAGTTTTCGGTCTCCAGGTCTATCGCGCCATAGTTCCGGACGTCCAGGTCTACCGCGCCATAGTTTTCGGTCTCCAGGTCTATCGCGCCCTGGGTGTCCAGGTCTATCGCGCTATAGTTCTGGGTGTCCAGGCCAGGGCATACAGGTCTTTTAACAATAATTCGTCTGTTTTTGCAAGAAGGGTTAGAAATGGTTAGAATAGCCACTGACGGCTAGAAAAAGTTAGGCCAGTCATTCCTAGGAAAAATGAGTGTCCCAAGAAGGGTTAGAAATGGGTAGAACAGCCACTGACGGTTAGAAAAAGTTAGGCCAGCCATTCCTAGGAAAAGTGAGGCGCGGAGCGCCGAACAGCGAGGCGCGTAGCGCCGAGCGGGGTTGCCGCGCGAAGCGCGGAGGGGCGGAGCCCCTAGTATATATATAATATTTGTCATGAATTAACATAGATAGATAAAATAACACGCAACCTACACAGTTGACCTATACCCGCACGGAAAAAAACCCTCAAGTTTGGGGGTATACCCTCAACATTGGGGATAAACCCTCAATAGTTCGGGGTTCACCTTTAACATTTGAGGGTTCACCCTCAACTTTCAGGGTAACCTCTAAATTTGAGGGTTACACCCAACTGTAGTCAAGGGTTTACCCCGAACTTTGACGGTAACCTCAAAATTTGAGGGTTACACCCAACTGTAGTTGAGGGTATACCCTCAACTTTGGCGGTAACCCCAAAATTTGAGGGTTACACCCAACTGTAGTTGAGGGTATACCCTCAACTTTGGCGGTAACCCTAAAATTTGAGGGTTACACCCAACTGTAGTCTGTAAGAGCTTCCCATAAACTTTTAGGGTAACCCGTAAATTTTGATGGTCACACCCAACTGTAGTTGAAGACATTTTACCCTCAACTTAAAGGATATACCCCAAAATTTGATGTTATAAATACTTATACACAATGGGACAAAAATTATTATATATGAAATCGACATTATTATAGTAGCCACTCATAAAACAGTGAAAAATATTCCCTGACGCTCTTTTGACTGATTTCCAATGTGTCAGCTTACTAAAATCCGAACTACATAATTATCTCACGATGTGAATAATAATCAATAAAATATATAGCTCTCAATTAATCGGTATTTAAAAACAAGTTCTATTTCAGTATACCATTATTCATTTATTAATTGTGATGCAAAATAATTGTTATACATAAGCCACATATAGAATTATTTATACATATACTTTTATTCGCTCGTCCCTCAATTTTCTGCCTGACCAACTGAAATTTTCTGAACTGAACCCCCAGTTTTGGGGTACCCTCGACTTGAGGGTTCACCCCAAATTTTGGGGTAAACCCTTGACTTGGGGGTTCACTCCCAATTTTGGGGTAAACCCTTGACTTGGGGGTTCACCCCCAGTTTTGGGGTACCCTCGACTTGAGGGTTCACCCCCAATTTTGGGGTAAACCCTTGACTTAGGGGTTCACCCTCAATTAAGGGGTACGAATTTACCCCTTAACGATTGAGGGTTTTTTTGGGGGTAAATTTGGGGGTTATTTGAGGGTTTTTTTCCGTGAGGGTACTGAGCCGCATTATTACGGTGAGTTCCCTTATGAAAAAAAAACTATTGGAACTACTCACAAAACTACTGACAAACGTGTTAGAAAACTACTGAGAAACTGTAGAGAAACTATTGGAAAACTACTGGGATACTATTGAAAAAACTATTAAGAACTATTGAAAGAACTATTGAAAGAACTATTGAGAATTATTGAAAGAACTATTGACCATTAGCATAGGACTTTCTTAGTAAATTGGACCTCACTATACTGGTGAAACTATTGGGTCGCATCATGACTTGCCCAGTAGTTCCACCAGTAGTGCTAGTAGTGCTGCCAATGGTTACACCAGTAGTGCTGCTCAATAGTTTTCACCAGTAGTACTGCTGAATAGTTTCCACGAGTAGTGTTGCTCGATAGCTCTGACGATTAGTACTGCGCTCAATAGTTTTCACAAGTAGTATCGTTCAATAACTCTGTCGTGGAAACTATTGAACAATACTACTCGCAGAAACTATTGAGCAGCACTACTCGTGGAAACTATTGAGCAGCACTACTGGTGGAAACTGTTGAGCAGCACTACTGGAGGAAACTATTGAGGAGCACTACTGGAGGAAATTATTAAACAGCGCCGCACATAGAAATTATTGGACAGACCATCTAATAACATTCTACGCACACCTATGAATGACATGGAAAATCACACAAAAAATAGGTATTTTAATAAATATAGTAATGTTAAACAATATATCAATGTTGAACTGCATCTTGTCAAAACACCTCCTTATGATTTGATGAATCGATCATTCAATAAAGGTACCCAGGTAAAGGTACCTGGGAAGTAATGATCATATCTGACCTAGTCTCATCAGATATGATCAGATCTGTAGCTTTCTCAATTATTATCGAAATATATTTTTGTGAAAATTTTAAGTATTTATTCCATTATACATTATACATTATACAACACATTATACATATACATTTGGATATGCATCTTATACAATCAGTAACAACTAGACACCCAAAATCGAGTACACTTGTCCGATATGGTATCATAAATTAGTATTACGCATAAGCGAACAAAATTATTCAAATCTTATCTCATAAATTATAATTTCATATGATAAAATGTAAAATAAAACCCTTCAGAGGGGTTGAGTGTAAGCATTTGTCAAAAAGATTGTTTATTGTGGAATATAGTTGTACTCTGGAAAGTAACATCATGAAAAGCAGGTGTCGGACCTCTCCGCCAAACCTGATGCTGAACCTCGCAAACCTCACCGGAGGGCTTCGAAAGGGTTCGCCCAAGGTTCTTCGCGTCTCAAATTCATCGCAGGATTTAAAAAAATTATAAATCAGTTCATATTCCCATGATATAAGAAATGACACATGGTTTTGAAGATCTGACTTCTTATACGTCAACCATGTCCTAGAAGAAATTGCTCTGTGGCCAAGTTTTACTAGACTACTAGAGTATCTTTCCTGCCAGTAGATTTATAGATTCTGCTCTGAGAATACGGAATAGAATAGCTAGTTCGTGAGCTACAGAGAACATATCGGTTTCTGGTATGATAAATAGTCATCTTTTCAAAAGTAGAAGGTTGTGTACTGTCGTTCCAGTAACATCAAGAATATTATCCTTATGCAATGATGCACCCCGGTTAGCTCCTTTTTAGGCACGATCGTTAACTAGCCGGCTTTAGCCAAAAAGCTCATCGCTTTTTTGCGTAAGGCACGATCGCAGAGTGCTGGTTTGTTTTGAAATAGTGTTCAAATCCCCCAAAAATTTCAAAACTTTGATTCGTGATTAGAAGGCTGAATTCCAAAGCTCGCTATTATTTTCAAAATTGACAAAGATAGCAATCGCCATTTCTGAACCGGAAGTCGGATCGGGTCTAAAAAGAAATTTGCACATCTTCGGGGTAAAAAAGTATCCAGTGCAAATTTCATCAAAATCGGTTCAGCGGTTTGGCTAAGCTCGTGTTTACAAGCAACTTCAACGATTTGACACCGAGGCGCAGGAGCCGGAAAAATCCTGAAAAATTCCCAAAATTTTTATTCGTGATCAGAAGACTGTATTCCAAAGCTCGCTGTTGTATCTTCAATATTGACAAAGTTAGCAATCGCAATTTCTGAACCGGAAGTCGGATCGAGTACAAAAACAAAATTGCACATCTGCAGGCTGAAAACAGTATCCAGTGCAAATTTCATCAAAATCGGTTCAGCGGTTTCGCTAAGCTCGTGTTTACAAGCAACTTCAACGATTTTACACCGAGACGCAGGAGCCGGAAAAATCCTCAAAAATTCCCAAAATTTTGATTCGTGATCAGAAGACTGTATTCCAAAGCTCGCTGTTGTATCTTCAATATTGACAAAGTTAGCAATCGCAATTTCTGAACCGGAAGTCGGATCGAGTACACAAACAAAATTGCACATCTGCAGGCTGAAAACAGTATCCAGTGCAAATTTCATCAAGATCGGTTCAGCGGTTTGGCTGAAACGGTGTTTACAAGAAATGGGCGGGTCACATACACCACTCTTGAAAATGTTCGAAAACGACTACCCAGGTGCCAAAACGTGCTCCCTACATGATTTTAGAATTTTTACTCGATTCGACGTTTTCAGCGATGGCGAATGTATAAGGCACTCCGTTTTTAACGATCGTGCCTAAAAACGGAGTGCCTTATACATTTTGAAAATTTTGAAATTTTTGGGGGATTTGAACACTATTTCAAAACAAACCAGCACTCTGCGATCGTGCCTTACGCAAAAAAGCGATGAACTTTTTGGCTAAAACCGGCTAGTTTCTGTACTCGTCTGCCACTGAGATGAAAATATAAGATCTATCAAAACATATCGCGTGTCTAATGGCATAAGGACGTAAGCGCCATTATACGACCTTTTGCTGTTCGTAACGGCAAAAGGTCATATATATATTTTTTTTTTGTATTTGGGATAAAAACCCGAAGATTCGTTCATAAACGTTGAAATTTAATATTAGGTCAATTAAAATCAGAAGGTCGTAACCACTAATTTTTTTTTTTTTTTTTAATTGGCGCTTACGGCCTTCTCCTTTTACCTTGGTTTTTTTTTCTATGAATTTTCGAAACGTTGTCGATTTCGATTTTTCTTTGCGTTTCACGAGTTTTGGTAAATACTTGGAAAAATCAAGAAGGAAAAAAATGGTGCTTACGACCTTCTGTTTTTAACTACCAATACTTTTTATCGAATTTTTTTAAATGTTCGTTCTTTAAATTTATCTATGCGTTTTACGAGTTTTTACAGCTATTTGAAAAAGTCGTGAAAAATAAAAAAAATAAAATATTGCGCTTACGACCTTCTGCTTTTAACTACCAATATTTTTTATCGAATTGCTTTAAATGCTCGTTCTTTCAATTTATCTTTGCGTTTGGCGAGTTTCTGCAGCTAATTGAAAAAATCGTGAAAAATAAAAAAAAAAATATCGCGCTTGCGACCTTCTGCTTTTAACTACCAATATTTTTTATCGAATTTTTTTAAATGCTCGTTCTTTCAATTTATCTTTGCGTTTTACGAGTTTTTACAGCTATTTGAAAAAATCGTGAAAAATAGAAAAAAATAAAATAAAATTTTGCGCTTACGACCTTCTGCTTTTAACTACCAATATTTTTTTATCGAATTTTTTTTAATGTTCGTTCTTTTAATTTAACTTTGCGTTTTACGAGTTTTTACAGCTTTTTGAAAAAATCGTGAAAAATAAAAAAAATAAAGTATTGCGCTTACGACCTTCTGCTTTTAATTGACCCAATATTAAATTTCAACGTTTATGAACGAATCTTCTTCGGGTTTTTATCCCAAATACAAAAAAAAAAAAATAATAAGAAATATATGACCTTTTGCCGTTACGAACAGCAAAAAGTCGTATAATGGCGCTTACGTCCTCATGCCACTAGACACGCGATGTGATGTAATTCTCATTTCGGATCTTATTAGATCTAAAGTAAGATGTCAGAACTGATCGTGAGTCTGAAGTGAGTTGACGATGTGATTGGCCTTGGTCGGAGATGAGCTGCGTTGTGGACTGTTGGCATCAGAGTTGTGACCATCAATTTTACATGGGTAACTCATTATAGTATCGGCAAATGATCCTCCCGCAGGGTCTCGGTACCGATATTCTATATATGCGTAGTTGCTGAATCGAATAACCATAAACAAGATTCTCATGCAGGTATAAGGATACCCAAGTGAGTCTGGCACTTGTCATGAACACTCAGGCAGGTTTCGTGTCGCACCCGAAGGATAGACGCTCACCGTTCTTAATGTTCAGAGCCGATACCACAGTCAGTAGGTTTTATGGGTATAAAGGATGTGGTGGTAACAAATAATGATTGCGCGGATTTATTCTAACGAACAAACCGTTCCACTATTGCCGAAGGCAGAGTCCGAAGGCTGCCCGGTAGCCGTCTATACGGGTTAAAGGAATAGAAATCAGGTTTTTAAATAAAGCACAGCGAACAGCAATCGTTATGTTGATAGTGAGGAAAGCACACAAAGAAACTTACTGCGTGTAAGAAAAATAAGTGTCCAATAGATCCAAAGAAAACTCAAACTGTAATAAACCAAAAATAAAAAAAAATGAAAACCAAGTAGGTGAAAAATTATGATGACAAAATAAAGCAAGCTGAGTGAATATTTGAAGAAGCAAAATTAGAATTAAGTGAAGGCAAAGCAAGGCAAAGTGTTCGAAAGCGAAGTGTCGAGCTCGCGCTCGTCCCTTCCTTATATATCCTTCTTGCGAGAGGGGTCTCCCACGGTTCCCGAATATTCGTGTTGGAAATAGGTTCATGCTTCAATAAAATAACACTGAGTTTACACACAATAATTGGGCAGGTTTATTATAGAAGAAACGGTGGTCCGTTACCGGCACCATACATAATGCGGATATCTTCGCCGACGTTTGGGGAAGAACTGAACTCGCAGCTTGCTCGTTGCTCTTCAGCTCACCTCTCTATACATAATACACGCCGTCGGCTAAGAGATGTATATTATGAATACTGTATTGGACATAATCATACTGTATTAGGTATAATTACGACTGTAAGGTTTACGTATTACAACAATTCGAAATATTAATCTGTTTCGTCATTGGTCACTGTTTTTCTACATTCAGTTTATCCGGCTAATCCCCGTTTATTGTAGAGGTAATCAGTGAATGCAGTGATGTATGTGTGTGTACGTATTATGTTCATCATGTTACTTGTGAGTTTTACTCGACACAACAGAGAAAGGATATAATAAAAATAAAGAAAAATAACTAATTTCATCTTACTATCGAGAAGGTATATATTTGACTCAATTGGATTTGACTCAGACAATATTATACACGGAATTATTCTACACGGCGTTATTATGCACTAAGTTGATTTTACATGACATTTGCCGATCTACGCCTCCCGTGTTTAATATTGTGTATAATAATTCCGTGTATAATATTGTCTTACAATTAGTCAAATCCAGTTTAAGTCAAATCGGACTTCTCCCTTACTATCAAACCGAAAAGAAAAATGAATAATATATGTCAGAAAACAACAAAAATAATAGTGATATTTGATTCCCTCAACGGAACTAGAGATAAAAAAAGAAAGAAACGCCTAATAATAGGAATATTTCATTTAATACTAAACTATATTGTCAGTCTGTCAGTCTGTCAGTCCGTTACAACTTATAATGGAAGGAATAATACATTTTTCACCACACCTGCACGGAAAGTACGACTTTCGGCCCGCTGCGTGAACGGGAAGTCGTGCTTCCCGATGCAGGGGGTGGTGAAAAATAGTATAGGGTAGACTGCTCTAAGATGGCGCGGGAGATAAGAGTGCGCAGTGGTCATATTTGACAATGCATTTGCGATTTGCAGCCAACTTCGGTTCCTAGCTGTCACTAAAGATGCCAGGGTTGGGGTCATGAAGTTTCGCCGGGAAAGAATTAAAAATACGGAAACCAGCTGAGTTTTAGCTATTTTTTGTATTTCATTAAAATATTTTGACGTATGGAAAACTGTATCCAGTTCAGGATTATGCGAATATCGACTGTATAATATGAATAGAACCTTTATTATACATTTAGCTAAGCGTATGTAGTAGGTCACTTATTTTGTTACAACATGGAGGGTGGCATTTCATTATCTGTAATGAATGCTGCCAGCATGTAAGAGTGCGCACTCCTGTAGCTCCTAAGAGTGCGCGTGGAAACCCCATATGCTTGAAGAGTGGAAAAAGAAAAAACCCAAAAGAAAAACTGAACTAAATTTCGATGAAAACATACAAAAAATCGAAGGCAAAGAAAACAATATTAACACCCAAAAACTCAAAATTCCCCAACAAAATGAAGATGTGGCGGTGTCCAGCGTGTAACGAAATATACAGCGAGCCAAGGACCAGAGAATGGATACAGTGCGTAACAAGTATGCAATGGTGGCACGATAGATGTATTCTATATACGTATTGTGATCTGGAGCCATATACGCCTGATATTTTTGCTTACAACACCGTGCGCACTCTTACAAATCAGAGTGCGCGCTCTTACACACTGGTATTTGTAAGAGTGCGCAAATAAATTTTCATGCATTTGATTTTTCTGTCGGTGACAGTTGACAAATTAATATAAAGTTAGTGTGCAATAATGTCATCGAAGGACCAAAGATTTCGTAGAAAAATTTATAACTTTTTAATGTTGTTATTTTTCATTGTATAGTTGAACAAACCTTAAGTGCGCCATCTTAGAGCAGTCTACCCTACTATCCACGGGAGTGAAAAAGGCCATCCCAAACTGCGTTCTTGCCACCCTCGCCTTCGGCTTGGGTGTCAATCTCACATGCAGTTTGGAATGGCCTACTTTCCCTCCCTAGGTGTGTAATATATACTATTCACAGGCTCAATCCTCAGGATTTCCGATTTCACCTCTTGTGGTGGCATGGTGTCACACGTAACACCTTATTTGCCTGACGCGGGAGTGGTATGCCTGAGGCAGCACAACGCAGTTCTTGACTGTTGACGTATAGTTATATCCGTTGAATAGAAGCTTTGTCCAGTAGTTAACTTCGTTGTATGACCTCAGACTAGCCGTGAAGTTCTGGAAAATCCATTCACCATTTTCTCGCCTGCGTTCAATCCATAGGTCCGTATCCCCGCGATCGCGAACTGGATCAGAGACATTTCGTTAGTTCAAAATTTCGTCGGAAAGTGACGAGTGCAATGGCCAGTTAAATCATTTGTATGTCTTACGTGTAATGTTCTTGTTTTTGTTCACATGAACCGCGAAACCCTGAATCAGAGAATTCGAGCCGAATGATATTTGGTATCCACCAGCAGGAAGCATTCTGATAGTAGATGTTGGAAAGAAACCCTCAACACCTACGAAAATATTCGCAGCGGATACCGCAGAAAGGAAAATAACTATTTTCATCGTTGAAGTTTGTCGAGTATACCAAGTAGACTGATGAAGAAAATACAGAGTTGAGAGGCAACTAGTTTGCGTTGATTCAGTCGAGTGATGAAGGCACCAAAATGGAGCAGCTTTTATACAAAAAGTGTGTGGATGCGTGGGGGAGGTTGGAATCCACGAGAAACGGACGTCGACACGTATTGGTCAGCGATACCGTTCGTAGAGCCAATAGGATGTGCGGTTATTCGAAATCTTTCATGGTCAATGATAACTGCTCGTAGACCAAGTAGGAGGTTCGAAATTGGTTGTTGGGCAATTTGCACGACCCGATGCGTTTATGATCACGAAATAAACTCTGCGGTTTATTGTATAAAACAAATACAAAAGCAAAATGAGTTCGTAGGTAGAACTTTGAGTGAATCGATAACTTTAGATTTGAATCTTTATTCGAATCGATCTTCAATCAAGTGAATTTTGGGCCCTCATTCGGATACCCGGTACAGCCAATGTTGAATTAATTCTATTTGAATGATCACATTTTGAACATGTATAATTTTGAACGAGCGTCGTCGGAATACATTTTCTTATAACACTCACATGAAAAGGGGAATCGCCTAGTAGTTTTGCGGGACAAAAGATGCCGAGTAAATTTATTTAAAAAAAAAAATAAATAGCAGGCGTTAGCATCTCGGAGCCGGAATAACCTCTTCGAGGCAGAAATTTTACACTTTTATATTTTTTAATCGTAAATGATAATCGGGGAAGATCGCATCGTGTATTTATTCAGCGGTGGGCCAGACTAGTTTATTGTTTCAATATGAGAATATACAGACAGGGCCGGCGATCCCCCTATGGTTTTGGTGGTATGGAATTCCATACCTCCGAATTTCGGCTCACTTTCCGTAAAAAGAAAATATACAATTGGACGTGGCAACCAATCGCCACGAGAATACATTATTCTATTTCTTCGATCCATATCCTGTTGGTTATCAGTTATGTATTCCAAAGAATTCCGCGCAAAACACCGAAAGTTAAACCGCAGTTTACTACTTTGTACAGCAGTTTCTATATGCACGTTCATGTGCTTCTCAGGTGGCGTCGGAGTGATTTTTTCCTTAATAAATATTTTTTACGGCAGAGGCATTAAAACTGCACTTTACGGCACGGAAGAGACGTTTCAAAGATGTCATTAATATAGACCCTACTGATAAAGATCCTGTAAAATATTATGTGAAAAAGTACAGAATGAATTACATGATAAATTTTATGAAGTTATGACCGAATTCATGATACGAATTATTATGTTACTTTATCACGTGATTTTTGTTCTAACCATTATGGTGTACAAATATACATAATTTATTACCTAATTTATCGTAGGATGTTTTACATATGATCAGATTTTATGACGGAAAATGAAAAAAAATTGGGTTCCTGAGACGGGATCGAACCTCCGTCTCTCGGATTTGCAAGCAGTGACGCTACTGTCTGCGCTACGGCACTCTTTAGTAGATGATACAAGTTTTAGGTTCATGAGCTTTGATATGATTGTGAGTGATTCCAGTTTTTTCGGAGAAGTTGGAACTCGTGAAGCTGAAACTATTGAACTACACATTGAACATCACACAATAAGTCAGATAATAAATTACGTGTATTTGTACAACATGATGGTCAGAACAAAAATCATGTAATAAAGTACATAATAATCCACAACGTTCTTCTCGACCTTCTTAATTTACATAATAATTCATATCATGAATTCGATCATAACCTTATGAAATTCATCACGTACTTTTTCATGTAATATTTTACAATATCTTTTTCAGTAGGGGAGTGATTAAAAATTCGTGACGAATCTTCCAGGGTCATTCTTTGGTGTTCAAAGTGCCGCTACACGCATCGAAAACAGGCATACGAAATAACAGTCGGCGAGTTCTATATTTTTTGGACGCCCCACCCCCACCCCCAATATATACCAACAGCACTCCACGCCTGGGAAAATCTTACTTCGTCGGCCCTGTTAGGCACAACTTCGTATTCTGCATATTCCAGTAGCATAGTCCGCGATTTCGCGTTGTCGCCATAATTCTGTCTATTAAAATATGAATCCAAAATTCGCTGAGAATTGTAGGTTTTCCAGGGGATTTGACGATATTTCCAGGTGTATAGGGCTATGATTTTTCATTCTTGTCAGAGACCACTTGAATAATGATAATCGAAGTTTTCATATTTTTTGTCAAATTTTTGTTTTCCGCCAGTTTGATGTCGTTTTTTTCATTCTAATGTGGTTTCTCCTGGGGACTGGGATAAACACCCATCGGCCAACGGCCAGTACGCGATGCCAAGAATGTGTCAGAGTAAAAAAAGTCTTCCTTGATGAGGTCTGCTGCTTTTTCGGCAATCATGATGGTCGCAGCATTGATATTGCCAGAAACGACGTCGGGAATCACAGACGCGTCCACAACCCGAAGAACTTTCAGACCGTGTAGGGTAGACTGGGTACGGTTGTAACATTTCTCGGTTTTGCCCTCACTGAGCTCAAACTACAGTGAACACATCAATGTTCCAAATACCATAGCAAAGAGCATTCAATTGCTGACAAAATGGCGCTAAGTAGGACCCTTGAGCATAAATACAAAACAAGTATGGGCCTGTAAAAAAAAAATCGGAAAAGTGTTACAACTGACCCCAACCCCAGGGTCAGTTGTAACACAAGATTTTTTCACAAAATTAGATTATTTATCAGGATTTTGATGATTAATATCAGACATTCCCATAAGGAATACGTGTTTCAGGAACTAAATAATATAAAAATAACTTTTCATCACCTCTTGATGGCCGAATATTCTCGTTTGGATAAAATCTTATAAATATAATGTTTTTATATATTATTATTATTATTATTTCATAACATAAACTACGATAATGCCTGAATAAAAGAAGAAGAAGGAATTTTGTTAGCTGTAATCATCCGCCATCAAATGGTTGCAATGTCCCCGGACCAACTGTTACAACTGACCCCAGACGAGTTTCTTTACTTCAAGTCAAAATTTCATTTATTCTGTCGAATCTATCAACTCAAAATACTGTGAATACTGACACAGAATTGGCCAAGGAAACATATAAACAAAAGAAAAATTGAAGATTTATCATAGAAGTCTAATTATCGATGTTTAACTAACAAGGAGAGTAGGGATCTTCGATGTCGCGGATCGGGTCCCCGTTTCACGCGGTGAAAGTTTAAGACCTCCGAATTAACGTGGTTTTTGATTTTCGTCAAAATAGGCCTTGGTTGCTGAGATATCGTGATTTGAAAATTTGAGGTTTTCGGGCGGAGCGGGGCTCGTGCGTGAAGTACGTCGAGTGTGCCACGGGCTGCCACGGTAAGACGACGGACCCCGCGCTGAAGGTTCAAAAGATAGGTAGACAAGACTTTGTGCTTCACTTGCTTTTATGATGGTTTCCACCCCCCAATTTGTCGACATATTATCAATAGCAGTGAAGAAGAATCAGAATGATTACGTTGCGCAAAATTTCCATGTGTGTGTTACATTAATTATTTTTTAAACAATTTATTTTCAATGTAATTTTATGTTTTGTTATATAATTGTACCTTCGTTATCAGAATAACCATTTCATTATATTATTATAGCCTAATGACGTTCATGTCGTGTGTAATATATAAAAATAAAACTGGTAATGCATTTTGTCAAATTGTCTTATTCACCTGCGCATTCAAAGTCTTGTGAGATATTGAAAAAACGTATTAAAAAAAATTGAAAAAAAATGAATGAAAATTGGGTACGCGAACCACGAACCTTCAGCGTTCCAGTTCGTCGTCTTACCGTCGCAGCCACGGCCGCTCTTGATTTGAACGTCCATACTTGACGTACTTCACGCACGAGCCCCGCTCCGCCCGAAAACCTCAAATTTTCAAATCACGATATCTCAGCAACCAAGGCCTATTCTGACGAAAATCAAAAACCACGTTAATTCGGAGGTCTTAAACTTTCACCTTTGACAACTTTGAAACGGGAACCCGATCCGCGACATCGAAGGTCCCTACTCTCCTTGTGAGTCAGTCTGACGGTTCTTATAGTGCGAACTACAATAATGTGTTGGGATAAATGTATGAAAAATCGAATAAATTAGTTAGGAAAATTAACTTCTTATACTCAGACATGACAGGACAGATAACCTATAGTTCTGCAGTTAGATCTAAAACTGTCACCTTCAAATTATGCTATTATGATGCGTAAAAGAAACTGCGATTACAAACTGCGATGGTGAGGCACGGAGTCGTAGTAAAAAGTGCGACGCTGATGATGAGACTGCAAGAAATTAACTTCTAATGAATCTAACCTGACCTAATCAATGGCGAAAATCCCGGCGAAAATACCGCCAGCTGTCAAAACTGAGTCTGAAGTGAGCCGAGAACTGTCAGAGCTTCTGTCAGAATGGTATGAGTCAGTCAGCTGAGAACTGTCAGCACTTGGGTTCACTCTCTGTCAAACCTAAGACTACATCGATGAACATAATAAATTGCGATGATAAAATGAGTCCACCGAAAGTATACGCTGTTGGAAATAATCTGTGTAAATGTTAAATTTTTTGCGTGTTAAAATTTTTGTGTCATGTTTTACTATCCTTTTGAGTCGTTTCAACATTCGCGAATTATGTCAATGCATCAAAAAGTGTTAAAGCCAAATGTAACACAAAAGCCGCTCATTTTAACACAAAAATCTCGTTCGCTCCTTAATGGTTATGAAAAATGTTAAATTTGTGTTGTTTCGTCAACACAACACACCATTTTATGTAGAAATGTACTACTGACAAATGTTGAAATGATAGTAGAACAAAAATGGCCACCGTCGTCGGATTTTGCCTGTTATTACGTGTCGTGCACGGTCTTCTAGACTCGACAATTCGATTTTCTGCGAAAATCTGTGAAAAATGTGCTACGCTAACTCAATTTCATTAACTGTACATCTGCAGAAATGATATAAAGGAAATAGTTGTTTCTTTTATTAAGCGATCGTATAGCGTAGTGGTTAAGGCGTGCGACTCGTAATGCGAACACCGGTGAGCGTCCCGGTTCAAACCCCGGCTAGGATTAGGAATTGCGAAATTTATCACTTCGAACTCGAAATGCGTTTTTCTTCACATGTATGTTTAAATGTGCATTAAAATATCCTTTACCACTAATATCTAACAGCGTGAGCATCGAAAACAATCTGTTTTTTTAATTTCAATTTTAGTTCCAGCCATTTACTTATGCATTTTCCACGCATATTGAAAGTTGAAACAACATACGATTTGACATTATCGTTCTGTTCAATTAACTCAAAAGGGCAGTGTTAAAATTACAAAACAATATGTTGAATTTGTGTTAATTTTTACAACCATTTCGTTGTGTCAACGCTTGACATTAACGGCTTGTGTCAGATTAACATATTTTTTATAGTGGACCTACTGGGACACGCGAAAAATGTTGAATTTAACACTTTTTTTCTAACAGTGTACGTGCTGAGGAGACCGAAAAACATCCATGAGCTACATAATACATTTCAGATTTTTCAGGGGTTTACATCCCCTCAGGTGGTAAAGAACTGCGTCTGAAGTCCGCTAAGAACTGTCAGTTGTCAGATGTGAGTCTGAAGTGAGCCGAAGGTAGAATCAAGGCGCTCCGCAAACGGTCAACACGTATAGATCAATTGAAACTACGAGATAAATGTAAAATTTATCGAAAAATGTAAGTGCAAAAGGTCGTAAGTTTGGCGGATACGTCGTTCTTGCATTACAATTTTCAAGGAAAATTAAAAAACTACGTAAAGGCAAAACGTCGTATCATTTTTTAAAATGATTTTTAATGATTTTTCCAAATAATTGTAAAAACTCGTAAAACGCAAAGATAAATCGGAAAAACGACCGTTCCGAAAATGTATGAAAAAAAATACTAAGATAAAAGCAGAAGGTCGTAAGCGCGATTTTTATTTTTTTTCGTTCTTCATGATTTTTTCAAATAGCTGTAAAAACTCGTAAAACGCAAAGATAAATTGAAAGAACGACCATTTAAAAAAATTCGATAAAAAATATTGGTAGTTAAAAGCAGAAGGTCGTAAGCGCAATTTTTATTTTTTTTATTTTTCATGATTTTTTCAAATAACTGTAAAAACTCGTAGAACTCAAAGATAAATATAAATATTGAGTTGTTTTTTAGATAGTTATCGATAAAAAATATATTGAGGTTATCAGATTATAAATAATAAAACACATACAGAGTTATGATTGACAATACTATTTATTGATCTATATAGGAAGCAGATATTGAAATGATTTAATAATAGTAATTTACTTGTACTAAAATCGGTCGGCATTACACGTCTTGACTCTTGAGTAAATAAATACGTGGCCGATTACGCCGATAGCCGAATCACGAGTGACTCGGCAGACGGGTAAATACAACACTATCTCCCTCTGATCCTTTGCCTTATAACGATCATTCAATGGTCAATTTGAAATACGTATAAACAGTACTGGCGCATTCATACACAATAAAATATTGGTAGTTGAAAGCAGAAGGTCGTGAGCGCCATTTTTTATTTTTTTATTTTTCATGATTTTTTCAAATAGCTGTAAAAACTCGTAAAACGCAAAGATAAATTGAAAGAACGACCATTTAAAAAAAATTCGATAAAAAATATTGGTAGTTAAAAGCAGAAGGTCGTGAGCGCCATTTTTATTTTATTTATTTTTCATGATTTTTTCAAATAGCTGTAAAAACTCGTGAAACGCAAAGATAAATTGAAAGAACGACCATTAAAAAAAATTCGATAAAAAATATTGGTAGTTAAAAGCAGAAGGTCGTGGAGCGCCATTTTTATTTGTTTTATTTTTCATGATTTTTTCAAATAGCTGTAAAAACTCGTAAAACACAAAGAAAAATCGACATCGACAACGTTTCGAAAATTCATAGAAAAAAAAAACCAAGGTAAAAGCAGAAGGACGTAAGCGCCAATTAAAAAAAAATTGGTGGTTACGACCTTCTGCTTCTAATTGACCTAATATTAAATTTCGACGTTTATGAACAAATCTTCGGGTTTTTATCCCAAATACAAAAAAAAATATGACCTTTTGCCGTTACGAACAGCAAAAAGTCGTATAATGGCGCTTACGTCCTTATGCCATTAGACACGCGATGTGATGTAATTCTCATTTCGGATCTTATTAGATCTAAAGTAGATGTAAATCTTAACTAGATCGAACAATATCCGGCTGAATATTCATATAGGTCTAGCAAGAATTTGGACGTTACATTAGATCAATTTGAAACACTACGTAGATCCACCTGTACACTTGGAGTTCCAGCTATAGATCTGCGACTTCCCAAATTTCGATCCATGAAGATGTCAGAACTGATCGTGAGTCTGAAGTGAGTTGACGATGTGATTGGCCTTGGTCGGAGATGAGCTGCGTTGTGGACTGTAGGCATCAGAGTTGTGACTATCAATTTTACATGGGTAGCTCATTATAGTATCGGCAAATGATCCTCCCGCAGGGGTCTCGGTACCGATATTCTATATATGCGTAGTTGCTGAATCGAATGACCATAAACAAGATTCTCATCCAGGTAGGATACCCAAGTGAGTCTGGCACTTGTCATGAACACTCAGGCAGGTTTCGTGTCGCACCCGAAGGATAGACGCTCACCGTTCTTAATGTTCAGAGTCGCTACCAGAGTCGGTAGGTTTCATGGATATAAAGGATGTGGTGGTAACAATAATGATTGCGCGGATTTATTCTAACGAACAAACCGTTGCACTATTGCCGAAGGCAGAGTCCGAAGGCTCCCCTGTAGCCGTCTATATGGGTTAAAGGAATAGAAGTCAGGTTTTCAAATAAAGCACAGCGAACAGCAATCGTTATGTTGATAGTGAGGAAAGCACACAAAGAAGCTTACTGCGTGTAAGAAAAATAAGTGTCCAATAGATCCAAAGAAAACTCAAACTGTAATAAACCAAAAATAAAAAAAAATGAAAACCAAGTAGGTGAAAAATTATGATGACAAAATAAAGCAAGCTGAGTGAATATTTGAAGAAGCAAAATTAGAATTAAGTGAAGGCAAAGCAAGGCAAAGTGTTCGAAAGCGAAGTGTCGAGCTCGCGCTCGTCCCTTCCTTATATATCCTTCTTGCGAGAGGGGTCTCCCACGGTATTTGGCAGTTCGTGGTGGGGATTGTTCCCGAATATTCGGAATTTAATCTGTTTCGTTATTGGTCACTGCTTTTCTACATTCAGTTTATCCGGCTAATCCCCGTTTATTATAGAGGTAATCAATGAATGCAGTGATACATGTGTGTGTACATATTATGTTCATCATGTTACTTGTGAGTTTTACTTGACAACAGAGAAAGGATATAATAATAATAAAGAAAAATAACTAATTTCATCTCACTATCAAACCGAAAAGAAAAATGAATAATATATATACGGAAACAAGAAAAATAATAGTGATATTTGATTCCCTCAACGGAACTAGAAATAAAAAAAAAAGAAAGAAAAGCCTAATAATAAGAATATTTCATTTAATACTAAACTATATTGTCAGTCTGTCAGTCTGTCAGTCCGTTACACCTTATAATGGAAGGAATAATAAATTTTCACATTCTCAATCCTTAGGATTTCCCATTTCACCTCTTGTGGTGGCATCGTGTCACTAGGAACACCTTATTTGCCCGACGATATATGGGACTGCTGCAGGCTGCACAAAGCAGTTCTTGACTTTTGACGGATGGTCTTTTCCGTTGAATCGAAGCGTTGTCCAGTAGTTAATTGTGTCTTTTGACTTCAGGTTAGCCGTGAGGTTCTGGTAAATCCATCCACCGATTTCTTGGTTGTCTATCAATACGTCCGTATCCCCGGGTGTGCCAGCTGGATCAGAGACATTTCGTTAGTTCAAAATTTCGTCGGAAAGTGACGAGTGCAGTGGCTAGTTAAATAATTTGTATGTCTTACCTGTAATCTTCTTGTTTTTGTTCACATGAACCGCGAAACTCTGAATCCCAGGATTCGAGCCGAATGTTATTTGGTATCCACCATAAGGAAGCATTGCGATAGTAGATGTTGGAATGACACCCTCAACACCTACGAAAATATTCGCAGCGGATACCGCAGCAAGGAAAATAACTATTTTCATCGTTGAAGTTTTTCGAGTATACCAAGTAGACTGATGAAGAAAATACAGAGTTGAGGGGCAACTAGTTTGCGTTGATTCAGTCGAGTGATGAAGGCACCAAAATGGAGCAGCTTTTATACAAAAAGTGTGTGGATGCGTGGGGGAGGTTGGAATCCACGAGAAACGGACGTCGACACGTATTGGTCAGCGATACCATTCGTAGAGCCAATATGTGCGGTTGTTCGAAATCTTTCATGGTCAATGATAACTGCTCGTAGACCAAGTAGGAGGTTCGAAATTGGTTGTTGGGCAATTTGCACGACCCCATGCGTTTATGATCACGAAATAAACTCTGATTTATTGTATAAAATAAATACAAAAGCAAAATGAGTTTATAGGTAGAACTTTGAGTGAATCGATAACTTGAGATTTGAATCTTCAATCGAATCGAACTTCAATCAAGTGAATTTTTGGCCCTCATTCGGATACCCGGTACAGCCAATGTTGAATTAATTCTATTTGAATGATCACATTTTGAAGATGTATAATTGTGAACGAGCGTCGTCGGAATACATTTTCTTATAACACTCACATGAAAAGGGGAATCGCCTAGTAGTTTAGCGAGACGAAGGATGCGGAATAAATTTATTTTCACATCATTGATCAATGATCCAAATAGCAGGCGTTATCATCTCGGAGCCGGAATTACCTCTTCGAGGCAGAAATTTTACACTTTTGAGCGGGCTATACCATTTCTGGACAGAGATTTCCTCATTTCGGAGTGCAAAAATGGTATATCACCCGTACGGAAGAAGGAAATTTCTGTCCGGGGCTGGGATAGCGTACTGAAATGACCGTTTTCTCACACCCGGTCGCAGAATGCTACTTTTCATGCCTCTTGAGCCGGCGCAAAACAGATCTTTTCGGCCCTCGGGCGCAAAGTTCCGTTTTGCGCCCGCTCACTCGGTCTGAAAAGAGGCATTTTTGCAGACCAGGTGTTGAGAAGAAAATCGTGTGCAACACGGGCGCAAGGCTATTTTGGCGAGTGTGATTGCAGTACACTCGCCTTCGGCTCGTACTGCAAATTTCACACTCGAAAACAGAGTTGGGCGTTTTTGTAATTAATTACATTCTAATTACAAATTACAAATGTAATTTGTAATTAGAACCGAACTAATTACAAATTACAAATGTAATTAGTAATTAGAACCGAACTAATTACAAATTACAAATGTAATTAGTAATTAGAACCGAACTAATTACAAATTACATTTGTAATTTGTAATTAGAACCGAACTAATTACAAATTACAAATGTAATTAGTAATTAGAACCGAACTAATT